>JAJJLU010004205.1:0-16745 GCA_023807065.1 Isotricha intestinalis | reverse complement strand
AAAAAATAAAAAAATAAAAGAAGAAAATAATGAAAAAGAAAAAGAATTATATAAATTAAGAAATGATATAAAGAATTTACAATTAGTAAAGAAAGAAGAAGAAGAAAAATATGAAAAAATTAAAAAAGAAAATGAGAAATTAGCAGAACATTTATTAATTCTTCAAAATAAAATAAAAGGAAATGAAATAATAAATGTAAATATTGAAACATTAAAAAAAATAGTAAATAAAGAAAAAGAATATGATATAAGAATAAATGAAATGAAAAAAAAATGTGAAGAAAATTTAAAAAAAGAATTTTCATCATATATGAAAAAAATCGAAGAAAACTTAATAGATAAATTAACTGAATATGAGAAAAAGAATAAGGAATATTTTAATGAATTAAAAGAAAAAGAAAAAGAAATTGAAAATACACACCAAAAAATAAAGAAGGTTTTAGAAGAAAACAAAGAAGAAATAAAAGAATTTGAAACAATATTATCATCCAATATATATTGTCATGGAATAAAATGTAATGAATGTGGAAATTGAAATCATAGGAATTAGATATAAATGTTCTAAATGTAAAGAATATAATTTATGTGAAAAATGTGAATTAAAAAATTTTATTAATAAAAAGCATTTAGATTTATTTTATATAATAAGAAAATCAAAATATAAAAAAATAATTAATTTTAATGATATCAAATAAAATTTTATAAAATATTCATAATTATTATTAAATTTTCAACATTAGTAGTAATAGAAACTCTTTTATTTTTAAAATAACAATGAAATAATTGTTTTTTAAATAAAATTAATAATAATAAAATAATCAAAAGATGTTTTTATAATTATATTAATTTATTTATTACTTTTAAAAATTATGAAAATTTAAATCAAAAATAAATATATTTAATTATAATCAAAAAACAAAAATTTGATGATTAATAAGAAAAATTCTTTCCAAAAATTTTTTATAATATATTTTCTTTGTTTAATATAATTATTAATTATTAAATCAATTATATAATATTCAATCACTCTAAAAAATTTTTATTTTTAAATAAAAAAATAAAATGATAAATAATGTTCATATTAACAGAAATTTTTATGAAAAATCAGTACCGTTGTCTTTAATGAATAAATCTTCATCAGATTCGAATCAAACTGCAATAAGTAATGGACAAAAAAATTCATTTGATAATAATAATTTAAATTCAAGTTTTTATTTCAAAAATAAAATTCAAAAAAGCCTTAAAAAAAAATATGACATGACTCCTTTTAAATTTTCTTTAATATCAATTCAAAATTTCATTGATTCAAAATATTGTCGAGAAATTGCAGTTTTTAAAGAAAAATTATTATTTAATTTTGAAGAAGAATTCTTAAGAAGAATATATTTAAAAAATGAATCAATACAAAAAATACATAATCTTTTTTCTATTTATTATAATTCAAAATTTTTTTGGAAACCAACTTTTAGAGACTTAATTTTAGATGAAATCCTTCAAAAATATTATGAAAAAAAAGCACAAATTTTTTATCAAAATTATTATAATTTATATATTAAAAATAATAAAAGAAAACAAAATGATATTGAACAAATTATATTTTCAGAAAAAATTAGAAATATGGTTTCAAATGAAGATTCGTGTTCTAAAATAATAATTAGGGAGGAGAATTCATCTTTTTCTTCAAATTATTCTTTTGAAAAGTCAATTATTAAAATATTAAATGAAAAACCTAAAGAAAAAGAAATACAATTAATGAAAACAAATGATTTCAAAATTGAAAAAAAAAGTCCCAAATTAGATAATATAATAAGAAAAAAAAAATCAATTAATTTATCTAAAAAAAGGTCAATTTCCTTTCAAAAAGAAAAAAAAAATTTAAAAAAAAATAATAAAAATTTTATTACTAAATATAATAAATATTCAAGAAATTTAAATAATTATTATTCATTAAAATCAGAGAATAATATTTATTTACCTAAAAATAATTATCAAATGAATAAAATTTCTAAATTTTTTTTATCACAAAATATAAATCATCAAATATATTTTAATAATAAAAAAGAGAATTTAATTAAACAAAATATTGTATTTCCTTTTTATAATATAGAAAAAACATTTTCAGTTCCTTTGAAGAATATAAAAAAAAATAAACCTAAATTTTCATCATATGTTTGTATTACTCATTCTAAAAATGATAAAATTATTTCTAATAAAAAAAATAACGTATATATAAATTTACAAAATAAATTGTTATTAAACAAAGAGTATTTTGTTTATAAAAAAGAGTGAACAATGTAAGCAATTTTAAAAAATCCAAAAAATATAGTAAATATAAAATAACACACCGAGTTTAATGAAATATAATTTATTAATTATATCTTTGATATATTTAAAAATTAATTACAAGTGTAAATTTGTATTAATATATGTAGAAATAGTATACAAATAATAAAGTTAGGTCTTTTATATGAAAAATATAAATAAATATTGTGGTGTGAAACATAAAAATTTGAAAAATTAATTTTCTTTTAAATTAAAATTTAAATATTTAATTAATATTATAATGTCACATTCAGAAAAAAACATAAACAATAATACAATTCAATCATTAGAAAATAAGGTAAATAATTATAAAAAACAAATTTCAATACTTGAAGAAAAATTAAAAGTTTATGAACAAGATTCAAATACAAAACAAGAAAAAATAAACGAACAAATGAATCATATTGTTCAATTAGAAACTGAAAACACTAAATTAAAAAATATAATGAATAATAATAAAATAGTTCATACTATGTCAGATAAAAATTATTTTTCAACAACATCTTCTCAAAATAATATTAATAATAATAATGTAAATGAAGAATTAAAAAGTCTGCAAATAATAATTAATAATTTAAAAAAAGAAAATAAAAATTTAATTAAAGAATTGAATAATCAAAAAGAAGAAAATTCAAAAATTTCAAGAAATTTAAAAATTAAAAGTGAAGAAAGTGAAAAATTAACTCAAAATTTAAAAGAGAAAATAAATGAAAATGAAATGTATAGTCAAGATAATATTATTTTATTAAATAAATTAAAAGAATATGAAGAAAATTTTTTAACAATGAGAAATAATACAAATAATAATATGAATAATAAGAGCACAAATCAAATTTCAGAAAATAATTATTATGATAAACAAAATAATAAAATAAAAGAAGAAGAAATAATAGAAAAGTTTAATAATCAAATTACAGAGTTAAATAAATTAATAATGAGTGAACTAAAAACTATTTCTCAATATATTGATACTTATTTAATTTTATTTAATGAAGAAAATTTGTTAATTCCAAATTTAAAGAAAATAACAAATTTTCCAAATAATGCTTTTTTAAATTTTGATATTTTAATTAATTCAATTCAAAATGCAAGAGAAAGATTATTTGAACAGCAGAATAAAAATGAAAATATAATTTTAAGTTTAAAAGATGAAATTAGTTTATTAAATAATAAATTAAATGAAAAAATTATAGAAAATTCTCAAATTAAAAACCAATTAAATAATCTAAAAGAAAAAAATTATGAATTAGAATTATATTTAGAGAAATATTCAGGAGAAATAGATAACCAAAAAAATTTAACAAAAAAAATTCAAAATTCAATCTCAAATATTGATGAAAATAATGATAAATATTTACAAAATATATATGATATTTTAAGAGATGAATTAGAAAAAATTTTAAGAGATAATGAATTAAGAAATTATGCTTCAATTATTTTAAGTAGTGAAAAAAAAAGCCAAAGCGTAGATTTTGGAATTAAATTTTTATTCGAAGAAGCTCTTGATAAATTTATTTTTATTAATAATTGTTTGATTGATGATTATAAAAAATTACAAAGTAAAAAAATACAAGACCCTTCAATTTATATAAATACTATAAATGAATTAAATGAAACTATTTCAGAGTTAAAAGAAAAATTAGCAAAAAAAGAAAATAATTCTTTTTTTAGAAACAGTAGTTTGAGAAAATATTCTGATGGGAAATTTGAATAATTAATTTTAATTTTTTTATTATATTATATTCTTTATTTAATATCAATAAAATTATAAAAAGGGAAAAAGTTTTTATTTAACCTATAATAAATATAGAATAAAATTGAGTTAATGAAGACAATAAAAAATATAATCTTATAAAATTATTATTATCAATATTTAAAGAAATAAAATTAATGTTTTATTTAATTCATATTTTTTAAGATATATTCAAATCATTCTTTAATACTTTATTTTTTTTAATGAATTTAAAAAAAAAAATAAAATGAATTCGCAAAATAATAACCAAAGAAATTTATTAAAAACAATTAATAATAACCTTTATAAAAAGCATTGTAATGATGCAAATAAATATAATAAAACATTAATATCAAGAATCATATTTAATCAAAAATATCATTTTGTATCATTATTTAAAGAAATTTTAATTTTTGATGATCCAGGAGAATTTTTTAAGAGATTTTATTCATTAGAAGAAAGTCTTTATAAAATTAAAACTTATTGTGATTTTTATGAAAAAAATAGTAAAATATTTCCTAATTATATTGTTCTTCCAGAGTCAAAATTTATTTTCAAAAATATAAAAAAAAAGCAAAAAATGTTAGATAATATTAATGAAATAAACAATAAAAACAGTATAAATTTAAATAAAGAAAAATCCGACAAAAAAAATTCAGATACTATATTTTCAAATACAATAATCAATTCAATTTTATCTGAAAAAAGTTCTGCAACAATTTCAAATGAAAGAAGTATAAAAAAATTAATAAAAAGAATTTATGATAATGAAAATCAATTTTCATATAGAGAAAAAAATGAAACAGAAAATTCAAATATAACTCAAAGTCAATTTATTGAATTAAATATTAGTAAAATTGATTATAGTTTAAGTAATAATAATAACAGTAAAAATCATTATAAAAAATTTATTAAAGAATTTAAATGCGTAACTAAGAATATAAATAGTGGATTAAAAAAATTTAAAGAAAAAAAAATTGCAAAACAAAATTTATCTGGATTTAATAATGTTTATACTTTGAAAAAAAAATTTGAAAAAAATAATAATACTTTAAATTATAACAATTATAAGAAAATTCAAAATAAAATTAATTATCCAAATAGTAATAAACAAATAGAAGAAAAAAGCAAAAGTAAAAGTAAAAGTAAAAGTAAAAATAAAGATTATTTAACAGAAAGAAATAATAAATCTAAAATAAATCCAAATAATAGTATTAAAAAAAAAGATATAAAAAGAAAAATACAAAAAAATATTATTAATCAAAATAAAAAAATAAATAATCAAACTAATAAAAAAAATAAAAAAGAGGCAAAATCAATGCCAAAATTAAGTTCAACTTTAAATAAAAATTCAGAAACAAATAGAATTTTTTTTCAAAATAAAAATATCACAACAAATAATAATAATAAAATGCCTTTAACAAATAATAATAATAACATTAATATTAATAACCCAACAAAATCATTTTTAAAATTTAAAAATATAAAACTTCAAAAACCAATTTCAAATTCTAATATAAAAATTCAATTTCATAATGTACCTTTAAGTAATTATATTTCTAAACATATTCCTTCTTCACATATATCTTTAAATACAAATTTTAAAAATACAAGTACACTTTCAAAAAGTA
This sequence comes from Isotricha intestinalis, assembly GCA_023807065.1. Taxonomy (NCBI): domain Eukaryota; phylum Ciliophora; class Litostomatea; order Vestibuliferida; family Isotrichidae; genus Isotricha; species Isotricha intestinalis. The sequence continues at coordinate 11,060 of JAJJLU010004205.1, read as the reverse complement.
AAAGTAAGTCCAAATCAAATTCTAAAAGTAAAAGTAAATCTCCAAATTCAACTTCAAATTCTTTAAATAAAAAATTTAGGACATATAATACAATGAAAAATTTTAATAAAAATATTAAATTTATTAGTAATAATATTAGAAGTCTAATTCATAAAGATATTTTATTCTGTTCTAACGAAGGTTTACAAACTGAAAGAATTAAATATAAAAATAATAGTAAAGATAATAAGAATAATACATATCCTATCAAAGCAATTTCTATTAATAAAAAATTAAATTATAATAATAATAATAACAATGTCAATTCTGAACATAAAAAAATTGTTTCGGTAACTTCAGAACATAAAACAATTACTAATAGTGAGAGAGAAAAAAATTCAGTTCATTTTAAATCAAATGTAAATAATAATAATTTTTCAAAAGGTAATTTCATTATAAATAAAATTAGTGATTCAAATGATAATAAAAAGATTATTTCTGATTCTTGTTCTCCTCCAAACAAAAATATAAATGAAAAAAATAATCAAAATAAAAATAATTATCAGAATACTTCATATTTTAAATATCTTAGAGATAGTAGTGTTAATAAAGGGGGAAAAACAAATAATTATTTATACTATACTTCTCATAATTATACTCATCATCCTGTAAAAAAAATTCAAAATTTTGATAATATTGAAAATTCAAAAAAAACAAAAATTTCTTCCAATCATAAATATTTAAATAAATAATAATTTATTTATTTTATTTAAATATAAATTTTAAATGAAAAATTATTTCTTTTATTTTTTAATTCATTTCAAATTGATATAAATAAAAAATATATTATTATATATTTTAGATATTTACAATTAATTTAAATATACTGAAATATATTAAATTAAAAAAGATAAATTTAAATAGTATAAAATAATATATAAAAAGAAATTTAAAGAGAATTAAAAACTCAATAAGATTAATTTAATTAATTAATGAAATCATATATGAAAAAAAATTGAAATTAATAACTTTATAATATAACTTAAAATCCAAATAAAAAGATACATTGCATTTATTTTAAATAAATTAATTAAATTATAATAAAATTAGATAAAAAATTCGACAACTGTGAGACTTGAACTCACGCGGGTTTCCCCATCTGCTTAGCAGGCAGACGCCTTAACCACTCGGCCAAATTGTCATCTGTATAATACTTTTATAAAATAATATATATTATTTATGATATTATATTTTTTATAAATAATACTATTTAAAGTTAAATAAATACTTTATTTTATTGTCGTTGTTGGATTTTTATAAAATTAATGAAAAGATATAATAATTTTATCATAATAAAACTAAAATAATTATTTTAAATAATTATTATTACACCAAATTATACTGTACTTTACAATAAAAAATATTAATAAATTAAACAAAATTTATTTTTACATCGACAAAATCTACTGGAAAAGATTGAATAATTTTGGGTTGGATCATATTCATTGTAAGTCATTTTTGAATTAGATTTTTTAAAAGATTGAACATATATAACTGAAAAAAAAGGTTCTTTAAAAGAAACTTTTTTGTTTATTTTTTTTAGTTGATTATTTGCATTACTATTTATTTTAAAGTTTATATTTTTTGAATTATCTAACACTATTTCATTTATTTTTTTATTTGAAGGAAACAATTTTTGTTCTTGATTTAATAAATTACTTGAAAGGTTATGACTATCTTGAAGGTTTGTAGTGTTTTCTTCTTCTTTATTTAGATTTTCTTCAACACTTAATTTCTGTTTATATATTTTATGAATTATTTCTGGTTTTTTTGTTAAAGATAATTCTGTTTCTGAATTGTTTAACATTATTTCTCTTTTATTTCAATTATTTAATTAAAATAAAATGTTAAATCTTTCGTTTATAGTATATATTATTTGAAATTGACTTTGTTTCATTAAATTATTTTTTTTTCTACTTAATAATATAATTAAATAAATAGCAATTTAATAATTAAAATAATTAATACTTTAAAAATCTTTTATTCTCTTTTATTTATTTTTCTTTGTTTAAAATCATATTTTTTAAAAATAAAAAATAAATAATAAAAGAATATTTGTTTTTATCATAATGGAAACTAAAATCTTAATTTTTTTTGATAAATTATCTATTCCAAGTATTAAAATTTTATTTAAAAATTATAGAGTTTGAATTAAACAATCTTATCATTGATTTAAGTTATGATGATAAAAAATATAAAATTAATTATCCTCAAAATGAAAATTTTAATATTTTATTAACTCCAAATTTTTTAAAAGAAAAACAAACCATAAATTTAATAATATTGGAAAAGAAAAATAAAAAATATTTTAAAATAGCAAAAGGTGAATTAAATATTTTTAAAAAATATTTCATTGGTGATAAACTTAAAATTGAAAAATGGGTTTATTTAAATTTATATAAATCATTTATAAATAATTTAAATTTAGAATCTCAAGAAATAAATTCATCAAAAATTTATATAACTATAAAGTTATTAGACCCAATAGAAAATTTAAAAAATGAAAATAATAAAAAAGACAATAATAAAAAAATAAATCCAAAAAAATTAAATTTAGATAATAATAATCATACTAATTCAAATGAAAATATAGATGATTTACAAATAAATAATCAATTTGATGATGATTTATCAGATTTATCAATAAGTTTAATTGAAGATAAAGAAGAAAAAAATGAAGAACCAATAAATATTTTTATTAATGATGATTATATTCAAAAATTAAAACAGTTGATTTCTTCTGATTTTGAAAAATTTTTACCTAAAGATATTGAAAAATTAAAACAAATGAATGAATTATTATATAATAAATTTACTGAATTATCTAATTTATATAATGAAAATTTAATTACTTTAAATAATAATAATGAAGAAATAAGACAAAAAGCAAAAAAATATTATGAAGATTATAAAAATCTTAAAAAAGAAATTTATAAAGGAAGAGTTGAATTAAAGAAAAAAAATAAAGAATTAAAAAAAGATATTGATATTATTAATGAAGATAATAAAAATATAATTAATCAAATAGAAAAAATAAGAAAAGATACTCAAGAATTAAGAAATAAATTAAATATTACAAACGAAGAAGACAAAAGTGATAATTCCAATGAAAAAAATGATATAAAAATATTGAAAGAACTTTTATTAAAAGTTAATAATTTAGGATATGATATTTTTACAATAAGTGGATTAAATGATGAAGAAAAAAATAAATTAAAAATTTTATTAAATGTTGAGGAAAAAAATAATGAACAAAATGAAAATGTAGAAAATAATTATTCTGATGAAAATATAAAAGATGATATTGAATTAGGAAATTTAATTGTAAGTTTAATTGAAAGAGATGTAAATGATTTATATTCAAAACAAATTATTGATAATGTTAAAATTGATCAAATTAATGCTATTACTTATTCTTTTGAAAATAAAAAATTAACAAAAAATGTTACTTTAAAAATTCAAAATGATAATTTATTTTGTGATAATGGTGTTTCATTTAATTCTTGGTTAATTAATAATTTTGGAATTTAAATATTATTTTTTTATTTAAATTAACTTATTCTAGTTATTAAAAAAATTAATGAATTATAATATTTATTTATAATAAAATATAATTAATCAAAAGTTCTAAAAAGAAAATCCTAAATAAATCATTAAAAAATAAAATAAAAAACTTAAAATGATTTTTTTTATTAAAGAAATAATCAATCAATATTATATAAAAAAATATTTAGTTTCATCATTTTACATTTTTATTAATTATTTTGAAGAAAAAATGTCAAGATTTAATTTATCAAAATTTTTAGTCAAAGAAGTAAAAAATATCTAAAAAAATATTTAGGGAATTCGATTAGCAGAAATAGATAAAAACTTAACTTTTTCTCCAAAAAATTCAAATATCGCAGTTTATAATTTATCAACACAATTGAAATATTCTTTATCTCAAAATTCAAAAAATTGCAAAAGTAATTTTAATATATTAATTTTAACATCTTTAGTCTTATCTGATAATATTTTCTCAATGTTCATTGAAAATGATAATTTAAAAATTATCAAAATTTTAAAAAAATTAATTTCAATTTATGAAAGGAATATTTTTACTAAGAAATTAATGTATTTTCAAAAATTTTATTTCAAAATTATTCAATTAAATCAGTATCAATTTCAACAATTTGGGATAAATATAAATAAACAAAATTATTATAATAAATTATATAATGGATTAAAAATTAAAGATGAAAGATTAAATGAGTTAGCAAGAAAAATAAATGAAGAAGAAGAAAAATTATATTCTTTTACACCACAAATTAATAAATCAAAAATAATATTTAATCCAATAACAAATTATAAAAATAATTTTGATCAAATGAAATATAACTCAATTTCTTATAATAAAAATAATAATGATGAAAATAAATATAAGAATAATTCAGTTTCATTTTATAAAAAAGAGAAAAAATATAATAAAAATTCAAGAAATTTTGAAACAATTGATTTATATCCATTTAATGAAACATATGATAATAATTATTATAATTATATTAATTCATTTGATATTCCTCATTATATAAATTCAAAAAATAAAAATAATCAATTATTTTCACAAAACACTAAAATTCCAAAACCAAAACCAAAAAGTAATATATCAAATGCATATGTAAATTCAATTATTCAAGAAAAAATGAAAAATAATCATCCAATAAAAACTTTTTCTTCTTCTTCAATTTCAGAAAATTTATCTTTACTCTTTTCATCTAGATTACATATAGATAATAAAAAAATAAATAATAAAAATGAAATTCCTCAAAGAAAAGTTAAAAAATCTCTTTTTGATAATTCAAGTTCATCAAATATCAATGAAAAAGGAACAAATTATATAACAGAAAAAGGAAGTAGAACAGAACATTTAAGTACAATAAATCATGAATTAAATAATTCTAAAAATATTAAGAAAAAATCATCTGATAATTTATATCCTTTCAGAACTGGTATAATTCCTTATTCTTATAGTTCTTCTCGAAAAAGTACTTATTTTATTTCTCCAAAATCAACAGAAAGAAATAATATAATAACAAATAGAAGCAATTATTTTGGTATTAGCAATTATTTTGATAATTCAAAAGATGAAAAAATAAATAATCAAGGAAGAAATAATAAAAAAAATCTTAGTACCACTAATGCTAAATCTATAAAAAATTCAAATATAAATAATGTAAAATTGAATCAAAAAAATAAGGGAAATAATTTAGAAATTGAAAGTAATGTTGTAAATGAGAATATTTTATATAAAAATGATAATAATTCTTTAACTAGAAAAAGTTCTGATACTGATTCATTTCATTTAACTCTTCAAAGTATTTCTGATTCTAAATTATTTGATATGGCAAGTTATTATGTTAGAACTGATGATGATTTAGAAAGATTTAGGCTTTTTAATAAATATAATAATTTAAAAAGGAGAAATCAAAATAATAATAATGTTGTTAAAATTTATAATAAAAATAATAAAATATCTGATTCTCCTAAATAAAAAAATAAATTAACATAATAAAATTATTAAGTGTTTTTTTTAGAGTTTTTTTTAGTATCAATTAACCTAGTAACTATATATATTTATATATTAAATTTTATTATTTATTAAAAAAATACTTGAAAAAATATTTATATTAACATAATAATAAATACTATAATACATATAATTATAGAAACTATAATTTTATATTTGTGTTTAGACAAAAAATTTATTCTTGGACCATCTAAAGATTCAAAAAGTTTTTTTTCTATTTTTATTCTCATTGACTCATTTAAATCTTTTTTAAATCTAAAAGGTAATTCATCATCACTAAAATTATTATTACTATTATGATTAAAATTTTTTTTTAAAGATATTCTTCCAATTGATTCTCTAATTTTATAATTTGCTTTATCAATTAAATCATTTTGTTTTCTTTTATTAATAATACCATCTAAAAATTCATTTCCATTTTTAATATTATTGTCATTAATATTATTCTCATCATAAACAGGCATATCCAAATTAGAAAAATTAGAAGACCTGATTGAGCTTTTTGCTCTTTTAATTATATTTAAATTTTGTGTTTTAATTTTGTTTGTAATATCTTCAAATTGTTTATTAAATAATTGACATTTATCTTCTAAAGAATTTGCTTCTGTTATATATTCAATTTTTTCATTTCTTTGATTAAAATTATAATCTTGAATTAATTTTAATAAATCAAATGTTTCTGAAATTTTATCTCCTGTTTCTATGATTAATAATTCAATTTTTTTATTTTTTTCATTATTATCATATTTAGAACCTATTTTTAAGGAATAGTCTTGTAATTCTTGAATATTTAAACAAAATTTAGATATATTTTCATTTATTTTTTCAAATGCTTGTTTATAATTTTTATTATCTAAGTCATTTTGTAAATTAATTCTAATATCATTATTCATTGTTAATTTTTCCTTAATTTTATTTATTAATATTATAGAAATTAAATAATTTTTAAAAATTAAAAAAAATATTGTCATTTATTAAATTCAAATAAAAAATAAAAAAAATAAATATATTATTATTTCATTATTATTATATACAAAAAAAATTTTTAAGAATGTAATCAATCATCAATATTAGAAATATATCTTCAATTTTTCTGACTTATGATTCTCCAGAACTTAAAGAAGTAAAATTTTATTGTAATATATTAAGTTTATTAAATTTAGATTTTAAAAATTTTCCTTCAATTTATCAATAAAGTTTTAAAGATTCAAATAACTGAATTTAAAAAAGATAATAAAAAAAAAGACGATCAAATAAACACTCAAAAAAATAATTTAGGAGAATATTTAACATCAAAAAATATAAAATCAAGTATATCAAAAAATTATATTGAATTTACTCAAAATTCCATAAATGATAAATCATTATTTTAAAAAATACCATTTTATATAAAAAATATAAATTATTGAAGAAAAAACTCTAAAAATAACAACATTAATAATATATTCATTTGTAGAATTTCAAAAAATAAAATTAATTCATTTATTCCATTTAAAAAATAAATATAGATTTATGCTATCAAACTTATATAATGCAATTAACATTTAATTTAAACATAGAAATTGATAGAATAAATGTTTTTATGAATAATTCAAATAAAAATATAATAAATTTAGATATTATGTAGGCAATTAATATTATTTTAGATTTTAAAAATAATTTAAAAGAAAGAGAAAAATAGCCTGAAAAAAACTTTTTTATTTTTTCAAGTTTTAAACAAAAACTTATTTTTATAAATTTTGTTATCCTAAAAAGGAAACATTAAAGATATAAAAGAATTAATGAATATGCCTTATCATATTATATAAGATATTAACAATGACATTGAACATCAAGTTTTTCAAGAATTTGATATTAATATTAAAATAAAATAGTCAAAAATTAAAGACAATGAAAATTGGGGAGTTATAGGAAAATCAAAAATTATTTTAAATTTACCTTCTGATATAAAAGAAGTAGAAATTAAATTTAAATTATTTCCTTTATTATATGATTGTATTAAAATTCCTGAAATTGAATTTTTTGAAAATGAAATTTTAGAAAATAAAAATAATATAAATGATAATATAGTGGAGTTCAATTTAAAGAAATTGATTTTGGAAGTTTTATTGAAGGAAATGAAAGAATTATTAAAATTAATTCTATTAATAAATATACTTTAAGAATAAATTTAACTTAAATGTTAGTTTTTATTTTTAAGTGATTTACATCATAAGTTTGTTTATAATCTCCCAAAAAAAGTATATTAAAGCTATATATTTGTATTTATAGGAAAAATTTAATTATAAAATAAGATTTGATTATTTGAAATATCATTATAAGAAAATTTATGGATGTTATTATTTTTATCAAAACAAATAATGTTATTTTCATTATCAAAATCATTTCTTAATTCTATTATTTGTGAATTAAATAATATATTATATTCACTATTACTTTCATTAGTTAAATTTTTATTATCTAAATTTAATTTATAATAATTATTATTAAAACCATTTTCATTAAATCCACCAAAAATAATAATATCATTATTCAAATTAATGTAAGTAATATGTTCAATTATTCCATTTATATTATTATTAATATTAATTTCTTTCCATAAATTATTATCTACATCATAAAATTCAATATTATTAATAAATTTACTTTTTATATAATTATAACCATAAAAAGCATATATATAATTATTTATAATTAAATATGAACTTTTACTTCTTTCTTGATTCATTTCTTTTATTAAAGAATCATTCCATTTATTTGATTTTAAATCATATGTTTCAACTTTTTTTGTAAAATTTCCACTTAAACTTATTATTTTATTATCATATTTAATTAATCCACAATTTGTATGATTAAATTTTAAATTATTTAATCTATTTAAAGTTTTTTTTTTATAATTAAATATATAAAACATATCATTATTCTTTCCAGTTATAATATAGAGATTACCATTTAAATTTAAATAAGAATAATTATCTTTATTAAAATTTAATGAATAATAATTATAATCAGCAAAAGAAATTAATTGGAAAATATTATTTATAATATCATATTTTAAAAAGTGAGTGTTATCATAAGGTTTAAAAATTAATTTATTACTTTCTTTTTTGTTATTTTGATTTATTTTTTTTGGAGTATATAAATTGTTTAAATGAAAATAATTTTTTTTGTAAACTTTTAAAGATAAAGAAAATTGATGAGAAACTTGTAAATTTAAAAATGAATTAAAAGTCAATAAATTATTTAAATAAATTGAATTATGTTCATCAGATAAACTTATACTATTAACTAATTGACTAGTATTTATTCTTTTATTTTCTAATTTTTGAATATAATTTAATAATTGTAAATTTTTATTTTTTACTCTTTTTAATTCTTCATTTAATAATTTTATATGTTCATTCATTGTTAAAATTTGACTTTCTTTTTCTTTTAATTGCTTCATTAATATTATTATATCATTTTTTAAAGAATCATTCAAATTTTTTTTTGATTTAATTGATATTATTTCATAATTAAAATAAGTTATCAAATATTGAAAAGATACATTTTTATTTATATCATTATTTTTTTTTGATTTTAAATTAAAACTCAAATTTAAGGAATTTTCATTTTGAAAATTTTTTTCTTTTATTTTCTTTTTTAAATCTATAAATTTTATTCTAGATAATTTTAAATTATTATTATTTATATTATTGAAAGAATTGTTTCTTTCTTTTTCTTTTTTTAATTTTTTGTTTTGAGTTTGATTATAGTTATTATAAGTTCTTAAATTGATATTTGAATTATTTATTTCTTTTTCATTTGAATGATTCCTAGAATATTTATTTTTATCAGTTAAAGTAAAATTACTTTTAAATTTATGAATAAAATTATCTTTAAATGAACAATTACTAATATTATTTTTTATAATTCTGTATTTATTATTTTTCATTAAAATTTTCTAAAAATAATTAAATTATTATTTAACAAATTCTATGTGTTAAAATATTTATTCAAAATTAGAATTAAATAAATTAAAATGCAAATTTAATTTATAATATAAAATATTGCTATTTATTTGATAAAAAAAGTTTGATAAAGATTATTTCTCATATTTGTTTTATTTATATTATCTTAAATTTGAAAAAATATTAAAACTTGTATTTATACTATTTAATAATATAATTGTAGCTTTTCAAAAAATAATACAGCAAATCAAAAATGAATTCTGCAACTCCAACTTCATGGGAATTAAAATTTGAATAAGAAAATTAATTAAATTAAATCAAAAATTTGAATAATAATTTATTTTAAAAACAACTCAATTTAGTATATTTTTAAATATAAACTCATTCCCTAAAGATTTTTATGAAGGTTCTTTTGATTTAGAAGAATTAAGGAAAAAAAATAAATTTTTTAAAAAGAATGATGATATAAAAAAAATTATATATCAAAAAAATTATTTAATTCAAAAATTAGAAAATTCACGTTGTTTTATTTTAAAAAACAATTTGTAATTTCTGAAGATATAATACTACCTTTAAAAAAAAAATTCAGATATTAAAGATATTATATCAGAGCTTTGTGAAAAAAACATAAATAACAAAAAAATTCAATAATCTTTCACAAGAAGTTCAAATTTTAAAAAATAAAATATTAGAGATAAGAGAAAATAATATTTTTTAATAATTGCATTATGCATGTTAATCCAAAGAATTATGTTCTTTATGTAAAAATAAATTATTTATATTCTTCAAAAAATCAATAACATAAATTATTTAATTTTGAATAACTTTAATTATTATAGAAAAACAAGAATAAATATTTATTTTCATTTTGATTAAAATAAAATATAAAATAAGTTAAAAGAAATTTTTAATAAATATATTCTTCATAAATATAAATTAAAATAAAATAAATAATGATAAAACAATAAATAATGAAAATAAAAATTATTTAACTTTATTTAAAAATGTTAGTTTATTATCAATAATTAATAACTTGCGAAAATCTATTTTTATTAATATAAAATTTTAATAATTTAATCAATGAACATTATTTTTTTAAAAGAAAAAAAAAGAAATAAAAAAAAAATGAAAATAAAATGAAAATAAAATAATTATTCTTCTTTTTCTTATTAATTAAAATTATTCAAAATTAAATAATTTATGTTTTTATAGATTTTTTGAACTATATAAATAATTTACTTTTACATAAAGAACATCATCCATTGGATTAACAAGCATAATAAAATTATTAAAAAAATATTATTTTCTCTTATCTCTAATAAATTCTTCAATTTCTAATATTTTATTTTTTAAAATTCGAACTTCTTTTGAAAGATTTTAGAATTTTTTGTTAAACTTATGTTTTTTTCAAAATTATTTTTATATCATTACATTTCATTAATATATTCATATATTTTATAAAATTTATTTTTTCCTTAATTCTTCTAAATTAAAAGAACCTTCAT
>JAJJLU010004204.1:0-16747 GCA_023807065.1 Isotricha intestinalis | reverse complement strand
TTCTGCTTCGTTGAAAAAGGAATGCATAAAGCCGTGGTTTGAAGCAGGATGTAAGGTTTACAACGAATTCAATATTATTGATCCGCTCTCCAAGGACGATAAGTTGAAGCGTCCCGACAGGGTTATGGTGTTCGACAACGAGATTGTAATCCTCGATTACAAGTTTGGAGAGGAAAAGCACGACAAGAAGTATGCGGAGCAAGTTCTCGATTATGCTCGACTTATATCGAAGATAAAAGGTTTCGAGGGGAAGAAGATTTCAGCGTATGTCATACTATTTTCTCTTTAATAAACCAGAGTAAAAGTGTATCTTATAGGCGCTTCCCTTTCTTTTTTATTCGTTAATACTTATCCTAACAAGATGCGAAGATAATAAAAAGTTTTTAAACCAAGCAAAAAAATCCATTATTTTATAAATATACTATTAAAAATAAAAAATTATAAATTCTGTCATGAAGATATTTATAAAGCTCATTAAATTTTTGAATTAGAATCAAAAAATATATAATGAAGCTATTTGTGAAAAATTTTTTATACAATTCATAAAAATTATCATAAAGATTCTTTTCAAGATAAAAGATTTGAGAAAAAAAAATAAAATATTTGTTCCTATTATTTATCAATGATTAGAAGATTCTTAAAAATTAAATATTGTGGATAAAGAAATAAGAATTTAATGAGATATAAATCCAGAGAAATTAAGAAGATAAAAATAGATAAAATTCTTTAGGATTAATTATATTTGAGATAAAAATGAGTGAAATAAAAATTTGTAAAAATAGAATTTCAATAAAAATAATAAAAATAAGAACAAAAAAAAAATATGACAATAATTTTGATTTATATTATCACAAAATAAAAGATTCTGTTAATTCATATTTTTTCTTCAAAATTAAATTAAAGAAAAATTATTTATTTCTTTTATAATGAAGATTGCCAATTTCATTTTCTATTTTTTACTTGATAATCTTTGAATTTCCTATGTTTTTCAATTTGAAATAATTAATTTTAAATATGATTCTCAATTTTGATATTATTTCTTTTGAATTTCAATAATAATATTTATAACAATTCAGTCTATAACTTATTTATTTTATATTTAACTAAAAAAAATTGATAATCAATATTAAAACGAAAAAAATGAGTGAAATAATTTCATTTGGAGAATATGAGAATAATACCTTTTTTGAGGATATATTGTTTATAAAAGATGTTAAGAAAGCAATAGAAATAATTATAAATAAAAATAATACTTCAACTTATTTCAAGTCAGATGATAATAATGTCGTTTTAAGTCCTGACAATCAATTAAAAGAAAAAAAAGATATTAATGAGTATTTAAAAGAAAATGAAGAAGAAAAGGATATGAGTGGTTATAAAGAAGAAGGTAAATTGAGGTACAATAAAAATGGAACTTTACAAAAAAAAAGAGGAAGAAAAAAATTAAATAAAGAAGTAAACGAAGAAGAAATTATTCATAAAAAAACAGATAATGATAATATTATTTATAAATTAAAAGTTAATTGTCTAAGATGTATACGTTATACATTAAATGAACTTCTTATAAAAAATGGTTTTAATTATAAAATTCAAAAAATAAATGGTAAAATAGTAAAAGATGGAAAAAAAGAATCAAATTTAGAATTTTTAAATAAAAAAATTTGTGACATTTTTATAATGAAAAGATCAGATAAATATAATAAAAATGAAAGAAGTAATGAATCCATTATTCCTAAAATTAGGGTAATTAAGGAAATTAATAAAATTTTAGAAATGCCTTTTATTGATTTTTTTCAAGATATTTATATGAAAAAAAATTGGAAAGAATTTAAAAAAGAATTTGGAGTGAAATGTGAATTTTTATTTCTTGAAACAACTTTTGACATAGATAAAGCAAAAAATAAACAAATGAAAAAAATTATGTCTGATTTAAATGAATTTGGTATGATTCAATATTTTAATAATATTACACCAAGAAAATCAAAAAAAAACAAAACAAATTTTAATGAGTAAAAATATTAATATTTAATATTTCAAACTTAATTAAAAACTTAATTTTAAATCATTATACTGTTTTGAATTAAATTAAAGATTAAATATATTTACTTAATTAAATATTACTTTCTGATTGTTAATTTTGGAATTTTTGTGGAGAATAAAAGATTTCTTTCATTATTTGAATATTATTTAATTAAGACTTCTATTTATTGTAATACTTAAATTATCATCTAAAATTATTTGATATTATATATTTAAAATAGAATAAATATATTCAAAAAATAAAATTCATATTTTATTTTTATATAAAAACAATACATTAAATTAAAGGTTTTAAATTTTAACTAAGAATTCATCTAAATTATTTCTTATTATTTTTCATTAATTATTGTGTGACTATTTAATTTTATCTCTTGTTAATATTGTAATTACACTTTAAATTAAAATTATAACAGATTATGATTATTTTATAAAAATCATTTTTAATGAGTGATAATTTACATATTAAATAGTTAAAAACACTAAATTTTTTAAATTAATTAAATAACCCATTTACATCTTTTCTTACATAAATAAATATAATTAAAAAATAGAATATTATATTTTAACTAAAATATATTGTTAAATAATATATTACAGAGCAAAAAGAAATATATAAAAGGAAAATTTGTGTAATTTATCAAGTTGATGCTCTGAAAAAAATAAATTCATAAAAATTTTACAATTCCAAAATATGTTTGGATTAAAATTTGAATTCTTCTGAAATTGACTTATTTTGTTTAGTAAAACTAAAGAAAAAATTATAAACACATTATAATTTTGGTTTTAATATATAATTAAATAATAAAAAAAGGTGGTTAATAAAAAATTTTTTTTGGTTGAATCCAAATCAATTTTTTCAAAGTTTTAAAAAATTCATATGTATTTTTTTAAGAGTTAATTAAATTAAAGAAAAAATATTAAAGAAAAGAAAAAGAATTTTTAAAATATTTTATTTAATGAAAAATTTTAAAGAAATTTTACTTTTTTTATTTTTTATCAATTTCATAAAATCAGGTGAATTTTTTTCAATGTCGGATGAAAAGACTGAATCAAAGTTATTTATGCATAATTATTATATTAAATTAGTTATAAATAACACATTTATAAAGCTTAAACCGATTTTCAATACACATTATGTATTAATTAATTCATCTTCATATGATTTTTTCAATTCAAGTACATATAGAAAATTAAATAATGAAAAAAAAGAAATTAATATTTCAAATAATTTATTTTATGGATATGAATCAACAGAATTGTTTAAAATACACAAATATGGCACAGCATATAGTAATTATATTAATTTTCCATTTTTATTAGTTACAGAAAATAAAATAAATGATAATGAAAATTATTATCCATCTTTTATGGGTTTAGCTCCAGGAGAAAATCCTAAAATGAATTTTATGAAATATTTGGAATCACATAACACAAGTAAATTTTACAGCAAATGCTTTCAATTTACTCCTCACACTTTGGATATTGGATGGACTTCGAATTATGAAAACATAATCTCATTAAAACCTTTAAATATAAATTCATTAGAATATGAATTTTATAAAATTGATTTTGGTAATTTTTTTCATTCAATTCAATTACCAAATAAAGTTACTTTTACTGTTGATACAGATTATACTATTTTACCATATAAATATTTCAATCTAGTAAAAATATTAATTGAAGAAAAATATTTTAATACTGATTTTTGTTATGAAGAAATAGACAATAAAAAAAAGTATTATCATTATATAAGATGTAATAATAAATATTTTGAATCGTATAATTTGTCAAATTCAAAAAAAAGATTAAGATTCTTTCCTTTATCATCATATCCTCATTTATATATTGATATTAAAGAAGAATTTATTTATGACAATTTATATAATCATACTGCTAATTATTTAAAAATCATTTTTGATGATAGAGAAAATGCTTTTGATGGTTGGATTTTAGGAAATGATTTTAATTCAGAAAAATTTGATTATGAAACTGGAAATCTAATATATAACTATAAAATTTTATCAAATGAAATAAATGATTTATTTGGAATAATTTTTGTTTCAGTATGTATAATTATAACAATTATAATTGTTCTGATTTGTTATAAATGTGACAGAAAATGTAAATATAAAATATTAAAATATTCTGAAATATCTTTAATATTTTTGTATGCTTTTTATTTCATTGTATTCTGTAGATTTACATGTAAAGAAGGATTACGTGGATTGTTTGACTTGCCTTTTACTTTTTTAATTTTATTACCTGGATTTATATCTATTTTTTTAAAAATTTGTTCTAACATTGAAAAAAAAGATATAAATGATTTAAGTATTTCAAAGATAATCAAAACTCGAATTATTTATTTAGTGTTATATTTAGGAAGTATATTCTTTATACAATTATATGCTGATGATGAAATAACATTTTTTGCAAATGTTTATACATGGTCTTTAGTTATTTATTTTATTCTTGATAATGGTTTTGATATTTATGTGGCTTTAAATTTAAATAAAAATAATGAAACTTTTTTAAAAACTATTTTTTAAAATATTATGAATTATAATTTTACTTTTTTATTCAATTAATTTTTTTATTTTTTATTTGATATAAGTATATTAGTGAATATTTTTGTTCCTTATTTTTACATTGAAAAAAAAATTAAAAAAATCAATTCATCTATTATTTTTTTTAAAAAATATAAAATATATTTATTAAAGTTAAACCAAAATCATAATAAATTATATCTTCATAAAGATATTATATTTTACTATTTACATCAGAAAAAAAATTTAATCCACTTAATAAATGTGCATATTCTCTGTGAGGTATAGAACTTAATATTTTTTCATATTTTTTTATAAGAGAAATAGGAACTTTAACTGAATTTTTAGTTTTTAAATACAATATAATTTTTTTTAATTCATATATACTTTTAATTAAATTTATAGTATCACTTCTACATTTAGGTTCCATTTTTTTATGATGATTTAATTTTTGTTTTAAAGTTTTAAAAGTTTGTTCACAATTAATATGTTCACAGTAATTCTTAATTGTTTCTTTAATTTCTTTCTTATTTAAATCTTCATTATTATTTTGAAATTGATTTTCTTGATTTAAAATATAATTAACATTATTTAAATAGTTATTTTCTTCTAATGCAATATTATTATCTTGAAATAAACTTTGAGTATTTTTATTATTATTTAAAAAATTTACGGAAAAACTATCATTAGTAAAATGATAAATATTTTCTTTGCTTTGAAAAATATCAAATTCATTTTTATTATTCATAAAACAATTAAAGTAACTTCCATTTGTTTTTTGATTATTATTTCTCAAATTATTTTGTTCATTTTCATTTAACATTTTAAAAGATTGAGTAGTAATTCTTGAATTGTAAAAATTTTTGATTTGATTTGAAGGTATGAAATTATTATTATTATTCAATGAAGATAAAATTGAAATATTTTTCTTTAATAATAAAGACTTTTCTGAAAAGATATTATGAGGAATTTTTGCTCTTTTTTCAATTTTAAAAATTGAATTATTCATTTTAAATATTATTTTCAATATCTAATTTTTTCTGTATAAATATATTTATTTTTAATTTTTTTTTTGCTATAAGTTTCTTTAATAATTATATGAAAAATAATGGTTTTATTAATAATGATTGTTAAAGTTTATTTTTATTTTCTGATAAATTTATAGATAAAAAATTAAGATAAAATAGAAATTTTTTCTTAAAAATATAATTTTTATTTTTAATAACCATTTATAATGAAATAATAAAAAATATAAATAAAATAATTATATATAATCAAAATTTTTATTAATTCATATTTAATAAAAAATTTTTTTATTTTTATTTTTAAAAATAATAATTTAATGTCATAAATTTTTTATTTCATTTCAAGTTCATCGACTTTTAAATCACTTCTTATATTATTTTTAATATCTTCTTCTTTTTCAGAACCTTTTACTTCATCAACAAAAACAAAATCACTTAAATCAATTTCTTCTGAATTATAATAATCATCATTATTATAATTAATATCATTATTACTTACTAAATTAATATTATCTTCTTCATTAATAAAGTTATCAATTAATAATTTATTTTCATATAATTTTACAATTTCAGAAATATTTTCTTTAAAAAATTTATTCCAATCTTCGCTATAATATTTTTTAAGTGAATCACAAGAATTTTTTCTTATAAAAGATTTATTATAAGAAATATTAAATTCATTTGAATTATATCTTTCTTTAAGTTTATTTACTTCTTCTTTTTTATTTATTTTATTATTAATAAAGCATATACTTCCTTCTATTGAATAAGAAAATAATTTTAAAGGAATTCCTCCTATTAAAGAATTAATTTTATAACTTAAACTTATTAAAAATGGGAAATAACCACGATGTATTTTTTTATTTGAATTATTAAATTTAAATTTGTTTGATATTTTATCATTTGAAATTACATGAACCTTTATTATATCAATTATCTTTATTTTTTCAAATAAATATATTGATAAATTATGATGAAAATTAGCTTCTTTTAAATAATTTTTTAATAAATTTAAAAAAGATAATTGATATAAATTATTCCATTCATATGTAAATAAATAATTAAATGCTATTGAAAAAAAATTTGTAGAAATTAATAATTCATCATATTTATAACTTATATTTTTTAAATAAGGAAAAAAAGCTGAAAATAAATCTATTAATTTTATTCTAAAATTTCCTAAAGGTTTAATTTTGTTATTATTATAAGAAGTTGGAATACTAATTAATTTTTTTATAGTATCTTTATTTTGTTTAAAATTATTGATTAAATAATTAAAAGAAGAAAAAAAATTTTCACTTAAATTAGTATGAATTATTTTTTGATTTGATTTTCCTCCAATTTCTACCATATCATCTTCTTGAGAAATTTCAATTTTTGGTAAATGATTATTTTTATAATTTAAAATCATAAAATTTATTAAAGTTAGAATTTCAGTATAATTATTTTTAATAAATGAATTATTAATATTTTCATTTGAATTTAAATCAGTTTTTAATTCTTTAAAAACTGAATTAAAAATTTTTTTATTTATCATTATTTCATCTAAAATTATTTTATTATCAAATAATTCTATTAACATTAAAATTATATTTGAAATTTTTTCAGGATTTTCTTTTAATTTTAAAAAGGAAAAAATTTGATGTAAAATTTCAGTTCTTTCACTAATTAAATAATCAAAATTTAAACTTTGATAATAATTATCTGAATTTTCTAAATTTATTGAAACTGAAGAAGACATATTTGGAATTAAATTATCAAAATTTAAAATTTTACTAAATAAATCACAAATCGACTTTCTATTACAATGAAAAAGTAATTGATTAATAATTTCTTTTTTTTCTTGAAATAAATAATTTAAAATTTTAATTGGTTTTCTTGATAAAATTAATTGAAAAAATCTAGAGAAATAACCAGTTAAAACATAATTTAATTCTTTTTTTGTTTCTAAAAATGAAAGAAAATAATCAAACATTTCAATTTTATTTTTATTAATATCTAAATTATCATTTTTATAAATGTCATTATCTGATTTTTTTTTCTTTTTTAAATTAAATTCTTCTTCAGATTTATTCATAATAAAATAATCTAATATTTTATCTTCATCACTATTAAGAATTTCAGAAGCAATAAAAGGAAATTTATGTCCTTTTAATATGTCATTTTCTTTTGGTTCTTTTATAATATAATCTATCAATTTTTTTATTTTTTCCTTTGTAAAAAAATTTATGAGTTTTTCATTTTGATTTCTAAGTTCATTTATTATATTATCTTCTTGAAGTAAATCTTCTAATGTTGTATTTTGATTATTTAATTTTTCTTCAATTGAATTATTACTTTCTGTATTTTTTAAGTTATTCATATTTTTAAAAATTAATTAATTTAAAAAATTTTATTGAATAATTTGTGATTTACATATTATACAATTATTATTTTCATTTGTCATTAATTGATTTTTTAAACAAGATTTATGAAAAAAATGATTACAATTTAATATTATAATTTTATTTCCTTTTTCAAATTTTTTTTCACATAAATTACATATATATAATTCAAAAGAATTATGCTCTTCGTCTATTATAAATGATGGTAATAAATTTATTTTTTTTTTTAATTTTTCATAATACTCTTTTAAAGTTTTTTTACTTAAAATTTGATTATTCATATTTTCTATTTCTTCTTTTTCATTTTTAAATGATTTATTTATTGAATTATTTTCTGTTGAATCATTTGTATTTTTTTTTTTTAGTAATTTTAATTTTTTTTTTCTTAATTCTTTTTTTTGTTTAATTGAAATTTCTTCTTTCAATTTTTTAGAATATTTTTTATAAACTAAAATGATAAATGAAATAATTAATATCAATGAGATTACTCCTATTCCAATAATAATAACAATTTGAGAAATATTAATATTATTTATTTTTTTAATTTCAAATTTCAAAGTATTACTTTTATAAGAAGAAGGTAAATAAGTGATTCTTAGACATAAATATAAAGATGTAATTTTTTTTGTTTTTTTTCCTTTTGAAAGTTCAAATTCTTTAATTTCTTTAATTAAATAATTATAATATGAAATATCATATAATCCATCATTATTAGAAATTATAACATTAATTAAAATTTTACTGATTTTAGGAAATTCAACACAAATAATTTTATATAAATAATTATTTAAATTACTATTTAAATTATCTAAAGAATAATATAAGTAATTCTTATTATTATAATATTCTATATCTGATTCATCTTCAATACATTGGTATTGATTTGTTAAAAATAAGTAATTATAATTATTTATTAAATTTGAAATAAATGTAGTATTACAATTTTTTTTTTTTGAGGCACTTAAACATTTATTTAAATTATTACACCAAACACAATTTGAATTTAAATGACAATTATAACAATTTGTTATTTCCTCACATTCAGAATTTAATTTTCTTTTTTCACATAAAATTTTAATTCGTAAAAAATAAGTGAGTAATAAATAAAAAAATATAAAATGCATTATTCCAAAAAAATATTAATATTTAAAATAATTAAATAATAAAAAATAATATTATATTTAATTAAAATAATAAAATAAATAAATGAAAAAAAATTCAGTTTTACTTTCTTCATCAGTTCCAGAAAAAAAAAATTTACAACAAAAAAAAAAAAGAAACCAAATTCATTATTACACAGATACAAATATAGATGGATATGTAGATATAGCAATGAGCCAAGAATTAAATAAAAAATTAAATATAATAAACGAACAAATAGAAGATGTTGGAAAATTATGTGATAAAAAAAAAAAAGATTCTTATGAAGAATTTAAAGAATTAATAAATTATGAAAGACAACAATTAAATCAAGGAATAAAAGATGCAATAAATGAATTAAAATATAAATTAAAAGAATATCATGAAAAAGCAAATTTTGATTATAAAGGTAAATTTAAAGAAGTTAATATTAAATTAAATAATTGTATTAATACTCTTGATAAAGATATTAAATATAATAGTAATCTTCAATGTAAATATAATGAATTAGAAGAAGATAATAATTTTTATCAAAAACAAGTTGAAAATATGAGAGATATGAATTATTATTTAAAATTAAAATTAAAAATACTGAAAGATTCAGAAGAAAAAAATAAAAGTGAACAATTAGATAAAAATATTATTAGTACAAATAATAATGTAACAACTAATGAAAATAGTAATTTTAATAGTAATATATTAAGTAAAATAAATAATAATGAAGAAACTTTATTAATTACAACAACTGGAAATGCTTATAAAAAAACTAAAGAATATTTAGATATTAAAGAACATATTGAAAAAGATTTAAAATTTAAAATGAATTTTATTATTGAAAGAATTAAAAAAGATATTTTAAATACAAAAAAAGAAAATGAGAAATTAACAGAAAGTTTTAAAGAAATATATTATAAAAATAATAACATTTATATGGATGTTTTAAAAAATTGTATTAATGATATTAAAAACAGAAGTAATATTGAAGATGAATATATTTATAATAAAAATAATAGTTATGATAGTGAAAATTATTTTTCTGGTAATAACTCAAGTACTGCTTATGGAAGTAAAAATATTAGTTCTCATGGATTTATGGACAAAGTTATGAAGAAAGAAATTATGCTTAAATATTTAGAAAATGAAAACGTTAAGAAATTTATTTATAAATATCTTTATGAAGTTTAAATCACCAATATTTTTTTTAACATATTTTTTAAAAAGAAAAAACTATAATATTTTAAATTTATGATTTTTTGAAAAAATATTTTTTAATATTTAAAATCAAAAAAAAAAAGTTAATCAATTTTTTAAATTTACATGATTAATTCATAAAATCAACAGAAGCACTTTTTGGTCTTACAATATAAGCAGTTTTATTATTATCAAAATTAGAATTACTATGATTAAAACTATTAATATTACTATTCCAAATTAAATTATCTCTTTGAAATAGATTTTTTGAAGAAGAACTATTTCTAAAATTATTATTATTACTTTTAATCATTCTAAAAATATTTTTTGCACTTTGATTTCTCTTATTTTGTAATTTTTTAATTTCTTTAGAAACATTATTTTTAAAAGTATTATAAGAAACAAAACTTAAATTAGGATTATACAAATCAACTTTTTTCATTTTTTTTTCAAGAGATTTATAAAAATCATTTTGTTTAAGTAAATTTTTAGTAGAATAATAAGGTTTAACAGAAAGAAATCTTGAATAAAAATATTTATTTAATTTTTCAATTTCTTCTTTTTTTTCTTTTTTGTCAAAACAAAATTTTTTTTTATCTAAAGCAGGACAATAAATTGGATTTGTTACATATAAACTATAAGGTGAATTTTTTTCTGCAATTGAAAGCATTCTATTATATATTATTGAATTTTCATAATTGATTTTGTCTATTATATCTTTTTTAACTTTATTGTTACTTAAATTATATAAAAGAAAATTTGGAAGAGGCTTTCCTTTGTCATCTATTTTTGTTTTTGTTTGAATTAAACGTTCTAAATGTCTTTTATGAATTCGAAAACGAGTTTTTTCATTTACTATACTATTACTTATTTCAAAGTTCCACATTTTTTTTTTTAATTTTTTTTATTTTTTTTCTTTTCAATATTTTTTTTGTTTGAAAAAGTTTATTTTTTATTTTAGATTTTTAATATAAAAATTGCTTTTTTTAATTGTTTATTTTTAAGGCTCTTTTAGTTAGTTAATTAATTAATATTATTGTAATTTTAAGATTTATTTAATTTAGCTTTTTTTAATCAAAGAAAATAAATTAAATTAATTGTTTTTTCATTTAAAAAAAGTTCTTTTTCAAAGAAATAGATTAATCCCATTATTTTTAAATTGTGAGGATAATTTGACTTAAAAGAAACATATATATCGTATATAACATTATTTTTTAATTATTGAATAAATTCAAATGAACTTTTTCATATAATTTCCTTCAAATAATTTTAGAATAAATTTATATTAACTAAAAAAATGATATATTAGATTAAAAACTAGAATTAATAATTATATAATTATCAAGATTGTCAAAAATATAACATAATTATCTTTTTCTCTTTGATTTAAATGTCCATATAAAATAAATAAGTTTCCATTCAAATAAGATTAACTCAGGGAAAAAATAAATGAGATTTTTACATAAGATAAAAAACTTAAAATAAAATGATTTGATAAACTTCCATTTCTTTAACATCAAAAGTCGTTTCCCCATTATTTAATTCTTTAGGAGTGGCAAAAGTATTAAAATCACACAATTTCCCTTTTTTACAACTTCCCATACAAAAAAAGTCAGGATTATTATTTCCTCCAAAAGAAGGAGCTAAATCTTCTCTGCAATAAATTGAACACATATTATTTCTTCTAGTATACTTAGTTTTATTATTGATAGAAAATAAAAAAGTAGATTGATCTGTTTTATAAGATGATGATTTGTCCCAATCTAATTCTGTATATCCTCCAAATTTAAAATCTTTTGTTGTTTCTATAAATATTATTGTTGGACCTTTATTATCACAAAGTCTATGAAATTCTTTTGGTTCTGAACCATCTCTTGATACTCTAAAAAGTAAATTTGCTTTAAATTTTTTTCCTATCCAATCTTTCACTAATTGTTCTTCAAATGGTATTTTCGAATTAAAAATCAATTCTGGAAATAAATATTCTTTTATTTTTTTTATTTCTTCATTTACATTATTATCTCTTTTTTTCAATTCTTCTTTTAATGTTAAATTCACTTCTTTTTCTTTTTTTAATTCATCTTCAAGGTTTTTTATTTTTTTTTCAAGTTCAATTATTCTTTCTTCTAAATTTTGATTAGGATTTAGATTTGAATTTGTTTTTATTTTTTGATATAAAAATTCAATTGATTTATATAAATCTGCAATTTCTTCTTTTTCATTTTTAATAATAATATCAATATCAAAAATAACTTCTTTAATTAAGTAACTTGGTAGAGGAATAGTAAGAATTAATTTATTTCTTCCTTCAGATATTTTAACATTATTTAAATTATTTTTAAAAACATTTCTCAATTCAAAAAGAACATCTTCTATTGAATCACATATTTTAAAATATTTATTTGATTTAATTTCATCTAAAGTTAATTGTTTTTTATATAAAATTGATGGAATTGATTCAATTGTATTTGCTTCAATTAACAAATATCCTGATTGATTAGAAATATTTATTAAATATTGTATTTTTTTTTCAGAGAATAAAGTAAAAGTTTCTTCAATTTGATTAGGAGGAGCAGACATTTTTAAACTATTTTTTATGTAAATTCTCAATTTAAATATATTTATTATTTCAATTAAATTATAATTCATATCAAAAGATATGATTAAGATTTATATAAAGAAAAATGAAAAATTATGTTAATAGGGTTTGTATATATGAATAATAATTATGTTTAATTTTATGAGTATTATGTTATAATTTTATTTTTAAATTTTTTTTTAAATTATCAAATTTAAAATTAATTTTAATAAATTGAAAAAGCTCAAAAAAAGCTTAAAAAAAGAAAAAAAACAATTAAATATGTTATTACTTATTGAGTCATTTAGATTTTAAAAACTTTTTTATTTAAATTAAAAATCAACCAATCTAATTCATTTATTCAGCAGCTGCTTCTTCACCACCTTCTTCTTCTCCTTCTTCTTCTCCTTCACCTTCATCATCAGCAGAAGCATCTTGATAATTTTGGTATTCAGTGACTAAATCACTAAGATTAGATTCAGCTTCAGTGAACTCCATTTCATCCATACCTTCTCCAGTATACCAATGTAAGAAAGCTTTTCTTCTGAACATGACAGTGAATTGTTCTGCAACTCTTTTGAACATTTCTTGAATAGCAGTAGAATTACCAATGAAAGTAACTGCCATTTTAAGTCCTTTAGGTGGAATATCACAAACAGCAGATTTTATATTATTTGGAATCCATTCAACGAAATATGAATTATTCTTTGATTTAACATTTAACATTTGTTCATCTACTTCTTTTGTACTCATTCTACCTCTGAACATTGCTGCTGCTGTGAGGTATCTTCCATGACGAGGATCTGATGCACACATCATGTTCTTAGCATCGAACATTTGTTGTGTTAATTCTGGTACTGTAAGTGCTCTGTATTGTTGAGATCCTCTTGATGTTAATGGAGCAAAACCTATCATGAAGAAGTGAAGACGAATGAATGGTACTAAGTTTACTGCAAGTTTTCTTAAGTCTGCATTTAATTGACCTGGGAATCTAAGTGAACATGTTACTCCACTCATTACTGCTGAGACAAGATGGTTAAGATCTCCATATGTTGGAGTTGTTAATTTTAATGTTCTGAAACAAATATCATATAATGCTTCATTATCAATAACTTGAACTTCGTCTGTTGAGTCTACGAGAAGATGTATTGAAAGTGTGGCATTATATGGTTCAACGACTGTGTCAGAGACTTTTGGTGATGGGAAAACAGCGAAAGTTTCAATAATTCTATCTTGATATTCTTCTCTAATCTTTGAAATAAGAAGAGTACCCATTCCAGATCCAGTACCACCACCAAGTGAATGAGTGATTTGGAATCCTTGTAAGCAATCACATCCTTCAGCTTCTTTTCTGACAACATCAAGAACTGAGTCAATTAATTCAGCTCCTTCAGTATAATGTCCTTTAGCCCAATTATTACCAGCTCCTGTTTGACCAAAGACGAAGTTGTCAGGTCTGAATAATTGTCCATATGGTCCAGCTCTTACTGAGTCCATTGTTCCTGGTTCTAAATCCATAAGAATTGCTCTTGGAACATATCTTCCTCCTGTTGCTTCATTGTAATATACATTAATTCTTTCTAATTGAAGATCTGAATCACCATGATATGTTCCTGTTGGATCTATTCCGTGTTCATCTGATATAACTTCCCAAAATTTGGCACCTATTTGGTTACCACATTGTCCTCCTTGAACGTGAACGATTTCTCTCATTTTATTAATTATTTATTTTTCATCTTTGTATTTATATAATTTATATATATCGGTTATGGAAAAAAACATTAAATACATATTTTACAATATAAACTGAATATTTTTTAAAAAATTAATTAAATGAGAGAAGTAATTTGCATTCACA
Organism: Isotricha intestinalis; assembly: GCA_023807065.1. Lineage (NCBI taxonomy): Eukaryota > Ciliophora > Litostomatea > Vestibuliferida > Isotrichidae > Isotricha > Isotricha intestinalis. The sequence continues at coordinate 1,988 of JAJJLU010004204.1, read as the reverse complement.
TTGGTCAAGCTGGTATCCAAGTAGGAAATGCTTGTTGGGAATTATTCTGTTTAGAACACGGTATTCAACCCGATGGACAAATGCCATCAGATAAAACAATCGGAGGAGGAGATGATGCCTTCAACACATTCTTCTCAGAAACTGGAGCAGGAAAACATGTTCCAAGATGTGTCTTCCTTGACTTAGAACCTACAGTCGTTGACGAAGTCAGAACTGGTACTTACAGACAACTTTTCCATCCAGAACAACTTATCTCTGGTAAAGAAGATGCTGCTAACAATTATGCCAGAGGATATTGTACAATTGGAAAAGAAATTATTGATCTTGCTTTAGATAGAATTAGAAAACTCGCTGATAATTGTACTGGTCTTCAAGGATTCTTAGTCTTCAACGCTGTAGGAGGTGGTACTGGGTCAGGACTTGGATCTCTCCTTTTAGAAAGACTTTCAGTCGATTATGGTAAAAAATCCAAATTAGGATTTACTATTTATCCCTCACCACAAATTTCAAACGCTGTAGTTGAACCATACAATTCAATTCTTTCCACTCACTCATTATTAGAACACACTGACGTAGCAGTAATGCTTGATAATGAAGCCATATATGATATATGTAGAAGACAACTTGATATTGAAAGACCAACATACACAAATTTAAATAGATTAATTGGTCAAGTAATATCATCATTAACTGCCTCACTTAGATTTGATGGTGCATTAAATGTTGATATGACAGAATTCCAAACTAACTTAGTCCCATATCCTCGTATTCACTTTATGCTTTCATCATATGCTCCAATTATTTCAGCTGAGAAAGCATATCATGAACAATTATCAGTAGCCGAAATCACAAACAGTGCATTTGAACCAGCATCAATGATGGCAAAATGTGATCCAAGACATGGTAAATACATGGCATGCTGTATGATGTATAGAGGAGATGTTGTACCAAAAGATGTTAATGCTTCTGTAGCTACAATTAAAACAAAAAGAACTATTCAATTCGTTGATTGGTGTCCTACTGGATTTAAATGTGGTATCAATTACCAACCACCAACTGTTGTTCCAGGAGGAGATCTCGCTAAAGTAATGAGAGCTGTTTGTATGATTAGTAATTCTACTGCTATTGCTGAAGTCTTCAGTAGATTAGATCATAAATTCGATTTAATGTATACTAAGAGAGCTTTTGTTCATTGGTTTGTAGGAGAAGGTATGGAAGAAGGAGAATTCCAAGAAGCTAGAGAAGATCTTGCTGCTTTAGAAAAAGATTATGAAGAAGTCGGTGTAGAATCTTCTGATGAAGGAGAAGAAGGAGAAGAAGATGAAGGTGGTGAAGGTGGAGAAGAAGGACAATAAATAATTTATGATATTTAATTACTTTATTAATCTTCAATGAACTTTAAAAAAGTTATGATTTTTTAAATTAAAAATTTTTTTTTTTAAATTTTAATTTTTGGAATTAAGGGATTTTTTGCAAAAAGAATATTTTTATTTGGGTTGAAAGGAAATATATAAATTGATTTTTTATGATATCATATTAAAAAAAAATAAAATGAAAATTATTCTATTTTCTTTTTAAAAATGATTTAAATTAATATATATTTTTGAATAAAAAAAATGAAAATTAAAATTTAAATAGAAATGAATTTAGTCAGAGAAATTATGGAAAAATATTTAGATATAAAATTCAAAAAAAATGATTTTTTTAATAGGTAATATTATTGATAATAACAATCATAATATCATTGACTTATTTTTTACATAAACTAAGAAGATAATATTTTTCAAAAAAATTTTAATGATTTTAGAAACATGTTCTTCATTTATTGCATCCCATATATCTATTCAATAATAATATCTTTCAATTTATCTTCAATATTTGATTAATAATATCGACTTCCTAAATAACTCCAATTTCTTGAGCAATACAAAATACTTAAAATTGTTTCCAACTCAAACTTTATTATACTTTAATTTACTTAATAATTT
>JAJJLU010004203.1:0-16767 GCA_023807065.1 Isotricha intestinalis | reverse complement strand
CAAATATGAGCAATCAAATAAATTAAAACAAATTGATTTATTTAATGAAAATATTAAAAATACAATAAATCATAATTTAGAATCATTAAATGAAATTCAAGATGTTGAAGAAAATTTTTCTCAAAGAATAAAAAATGCAATTAAAAATAAAGATAAAAATGAATATGTGAATATAATTCAAACAATAATTTCAATAAAAGATACTTTAGAAAATTTAAATAATATAAAACACAGTTATAAAAAAAATTATAATACTAAATTTTTAAATTATACTTGTGATTTATTTAAAATTCAAAATTTAAAAAACTTGAAATTTTAAATTTATTAGATAAAGATTTTAATGATGTTATTCCTAATATAAAAATAAATATAAAAGCAATTCGTTTTGAAGAAAATAAAGATATATTAATTAATATAAAATTTGAAAAAAAAATATTAATGAGAATGAATATGATATTGATAATAATAATAATAATAATAATAATAATGATTATATAATATATTTATCATATTTTGATAATAATGAAAGAAAGTTTATTGAAGTTAATATTGAAAAAAAGAAAAGATATTAATAAAAATATATTAGATTATCAATCAATAATATTATATAAATTTTATTCTAAAGCTTGTTCTTATGATGGTGATCTTGAAATTAAATTACTGATTTATATTTTATTAAAAGATAAGATATTAATAATAAATAATAAATTTAATATTTTAATTTTTTTTTTAATTTTTTGAAAATGTCTAATGTTGATATTACTACACATATTCAAAATAGAAATGATTTTATTGAACAATTCCAAAGAGAACATGGTTATAATACAAATAGAGCTACTACAAATATAAATTTAAATAATAGTCATTTAACGACAAATGCTTCTGTTATTAATAGATCTAGATGGGATTATTTACATGATTTGAATAAATTACAGCAAGTTAAATTAAATGAAAAGAGAAAAATGAAAAAAAAAGAAGAAGAAGATGAAATAATGAATGAATGTACTTTTAGTCCAAAATTAAATAAAAGTGTTAATTATGATAATATGACAATTAATACTGATTTTTCTAAAATTGATTCAAAAATGTTAAGTTTAATTAATAGACAAGAATTATGGAATCAGAAAAAAAAAGAAAAAATGGATAATTTAAAGAAATTAGAAAATGAAAGAGAAATGAAGCAATGTTTTTTTACTCCTGAAATAAATAAAGAAAATTCATTAAATAAATCTCATATAACTTATAGAGCATCTAATTTATTAGAAGATCCAGAATCATATCAAATGTATGTTAAAAGAATGCAAAAAAAAAGAGATGATGATATTAATAAAAAAAAAATAGAAGAATCGAAACCTGGATCAGGAAAAATTTGGAATAGTAAACCTAAAAAATATAATATGGATTATGATTATACTAAACATCAAATTTCTAAAAGTAATAATTTAAATAGAAGTAAAAGTAAACAAAAAATTGATAATAACAAAAATGATAATTTAGAAAAGAAATATAATAATATGGATAGAGATAAATATTATGAAGGGATTTATAAAAAAAATAATAATTTTAATACCGACAATATTTATGATAATGATAAAAATGATAATATTTTATTCACTCAGGCTATTGAATATGGAAAAGCTCTTGATATTTTACATAATGAATTATTATCAATTGATTTATTAGAAGATGAATTCAATGAATAAATAAAATAATTTAATTAAATTTTTTTTTATTTCTTAAAAAACAAAAATAATTAAAAAAAAATAAAAAAATGAATCCCTTAATATTTACAGATGAAAGATTCCAAGAAACAGTATGGGACACAAAAATATCAATAAAAATAGAAGTATCAACACGTGATTTAGTATCATCAAATATTCCATTAACTTTATATTATAGTATTCCAAGGATGGCTTATTTAACTAGTTTATTTGGAGATATAATAAAAAATTTTGAAAATTTTATTCCAACTAATTTTCCAGATATTTGGTTAGAATATAATAATATTCCTTTAAAATGGCAATATCCTTTAGGAGTAATTGTAGATTCTTTAGGAATTAATATTGAAAATGGTCCTGTTCCAATTATTGTTCATGTTAGACAAATTCCAGATGATAAAGTTTTAAAATATACTTCTTTAGATTCATTAAGATATTATTATATTAACTCTTTAAAAGAAGCTAATATTATTAAATTTCCTAAAGAAAATAAGATTATGAATTTAAATCCTCAAGATACTGGAAAATTAAAAGATATTGTTTATAGTAATGATCCTAAAATGATTAAAGATTTTAGACAAATAATGAATGTTATTAATGATAATGGATTTGTTCCATTTGCTAAATATCCTGTTAAATTAGTCTTTTCTCAAACTGATATTGTTTTAACTAAACCTATTGAAATTTCACAAAATGCTTTTTCAACTTTTACGATGGGAGATTATTTAAAAAAAGTTCTTGGAAATGATAATTATGAAGATTTAAAAAAACTTTGCAATATTATTATTCATGGAATAGAAATTGAAGAAAATATGAATTTTATTTTCTATTATTCTAACTTTTTATATATGGATAATTTTCTCTATATTTCATTTGTTGAAAAAGAAAAAAAGAATGAAAGTTAAATAAAATATAAGAAATATTAAAAAAATTAATTTAATATTAAAAAAAAATAAAAAAATGAAAAAAGCCAAAAAGTTTTAAAAGTTAAACAGATTATTCTTTAGTAAGATTATAAGAGTATAAATAACTTTTTTAAGATGGAAAAGGAAATAAAAGATATAAATAAAATACTCAAAGAATTTTCTTTTAGAATATATAAATAATTACTTTATTTATACTTGAAGTTATAGATAAAATTAAATATTGGAATTTGATAAATTATTTATTTATATTTATTTATAATTTATATATAATAATGTATTTCAAATCCTTCATCTTCATTTATATATATTTTTTTGTCTTTTTTTCATGTTTTTATATTTAAATTTTAATCATTCATTTTTTATATTTTATATTATTTTTCATAACAGTGTTTCAAAATAATTTTCTATGTAATTTTCAATACACTTAAGTTCAAATTTAATTGTTTGAATTTTTTATGTGACAATTTTTTATTTTTACTCACAATATTTTTTTCTTCATTCACATATTCTGTTAAAATTTTTATATCAAATTCATTCATTTCAATTTTTTCATTCTGTTCATAAAAAGAAAAATCATTAATAGAAGTATATAAAATTTCTTCACCTAAAACTATAGGATAATTTAATAAATCAAGAGTTTTTTCATTACTGATATTCTCTTCTTGCAAATCTCCATTTGCTAAAAGATAAAAAATAGATTTTACTCTCTTGATTTAAAATATCTAAAATATTTTATCTTTATTATCCTAATAAAATAATTTATTAGATAGATATTATACTCAATAAAATTCATTTTCAAAACTAACATTAGAATTATTGAATTAGATTTAAATTAAAACTTTATTAAAAAAAGTAAATTAATTGAGCTCATAAATCCTCTCAAAAAGCGAAAAAAAATTTTAAAAAAAAATAAAATGAGTAAATAAAAAAGAGCTTCCTGCTCTTATTTCTAAACAGTTTCCTTCATAACTAAAAGAACAAAACATTTAAAGATTTTTGGACTTATTTCACAATCATTCATCATTAATGGAGCCATTAATAAAAAAAGTAGAAACAGATATGAGAAAAAAAAGAGCCAAAAAATTGTTTTTTAGAAGGAAGATAAATCTTTTTTATTATATTATTATGATTTTGATATCAATTGATGCAAAAATCCTAATTAGAAAAAATGGAGATTATCTATAGGAAAGACAGAAAGTAAAAATTAACAATATTTTAACTGAACATATAAATTATGGAGAAGAAACAATTTGACAAATTTTAAATAGGTGAAAAAAATATAAAGATGTACAGAAAATTACTTAAAAAATTTTCAAAGAGGATTGAATATGGATTCTTTCTTGATAAAAATAATATTCCTTATGAAACTGAAGATCATTTTTCAATTTATTATGATGAAAATATTAAAGAATGCAAAATTTATTCCTATTATTTATTTATATTTCAATGATAATTTATCTCAAAAAATTATTTTTTAAAAATTTACTTTCTTTTAAAATTATAATTAGTATAATTATTAACACTAAAATCCATTATTTTATCATACATAATTTCATCATCTTTATAACCATCAACATGAAATGGAGAAACAAATCTTCCATTAACAAATCTATCTTCTTTATATTTAATACCAAAAACTTTATCAACAGTGAGTCTTAAAGCATCATCAATCATTCGAGGAACTAATTTACTTATTAAAGGAGAAGAAATTTCAAATCCAGGATTAGTATTTATTTCAATTAAAAAAGGATTAATATCTTTATCAAACATAAAATCATATCCGAAAATTTCAAAACATCCTTTTCTTCCAAATTTATTAATTTCATCTTTAACAGCTTCAATAGAAATTCTAATAATATTACATAATTTAGGGAAAATATCTCTTTTAACATCAATATTTAATTTATGTTCATTTTTTAAAGAATCTTGAAATCTTTTAAAAGAAATTTCATTACCATATTCAAATTTAGAAAATAATTTAGAATGTTTTTGAACACTATAATTGGTTAAATGAACATAAGTGTCTGAACTATTAATATTATAATCATATGAAGTTGCTTTTAAGTGACCTTCTTTAAAAACATAAATTTCCATTTTATGAGTTAATAAAACCCAAACTCTCATATCAAATTTCCTTTGATGATATAATAAAGGCTTTTCTATATATTTTTGAAGAATTAATTTTGAACTTTGATATGTTTTCTTATTTTTGTTTTTGTCTTTTACATTTAATATTTGATAATAATTCATTTTTAAAGTTTTTGAAAATCTTTCATTACTGTTTTTTTCTTTTGAATCTTTTTCTTTTTGATCTTTTAATGGTGATACTATTTTTAAAGATGAACTTATTGTTTTTTCTTCTTCATGTTGTTTTATTATTTTCATTTTATTCTCTTTCTTTATTTCACTTGTTATTATTGTTTTCATTTTTATATTTTCATTTTTATCACCTTCATTTAATTTTTTCTTTTCTTTTTTTTCTTTTAAGTTTTCTTTTTCTTCTTCTTCATTTATTTTATTTTCTTTTTTATCATTATTATTATTTTTATTATCATCTGTTTTATTTTTAGAAATTCCATGATAAAAATTTTTAATTATATCTTCACAATTATTTTTAGAATCAATTAATTTAATACACATTCCTCTATTTAAATTAACTGCTTTAAGCAACCATAAATTTCTTCCATCATAATGATTTTTTGGAATAAAGAAAGGAGTTTTCATTCCAATTTTAGAATTATGTTCATAATTGATTAGAAAAAAATCACTATATTTTCTTTTATAATTTTTAATATATGAAGGATCTTCAATAAATTTTTCAATGTTTGAAAATAAATAAATAAAAGACTTAAATTGTTTTAAAAATTTAGGTTTTCCATAATCAATTATAATTGAAACAGGAAGAAAACTAAACAAATTAATATTTTTATTTTCTGTAAAATTCATTAAATTAATAAACATTTTTAATTTATTAGAAATTGAAGTATGAAATTCATAATGATTTGCCATTACTATATTTTTATTATCATGAGATAAAAGATTGAAATCAATTTTTTGAGAAAGTGGTTTCCAAAATAAATTAATTTCTTGTTCTTCATTATTATTTGCTTCTTCCCAATTTAATCTATATTTAAAACAATCTCTTACTGTTTTTATATTATTTCCTTTATCAATTTTATATAAAAAAATACCATTTTTTTTATTTTCATCTATTCTTAATTCTCTTATGAATATTTTTTTATCATCAATTACAGAAGTTAAATTTTTATTCTTTAAATTATCTCCTATTTTATATGTTACAAATTGCTTTTTTATTTTATTATATCTTTCCATTGGACTTTCTATTTTATTTTCACTCTTAATTGAATTTCTTTTGTTTTTTATTCTTTCAATTATTTCTTTTAAACGTTGAATATTGTTATTATAATATTTATTTTCTCCTTTTTTATTTTTATTTTCTTTTTTGTCTTTTTCTATAATTCCTGGAGATAATATTTTACTCCTTGTTGTATTATAAACGTTTTTATTTGATATAATAAATGGTAAAATTGGTGAAGAATTTCTATTATTAATATTTTCATTTATAGCATAATAATTATTTGTAGTAAATGATTTTTTGTTTGATTCTTCATTTTCTTCAGTTTTTAACATATTTTTCCTGAAAATTAAATTTATTTGAAAATTATTGAATTGGAATTAATTTTAATAGCTTATAAAAATAGAAAAACTAAATATAATAATGTTAAATTTTTTTCTCTGTGAAAAAACATGAAATAATTTAAAAATAAATAAAATATAAAATCTATAACCAAAAAAAAAAATTAAAATGTCTGAATCTGCATCAAAAATAACACCAAAATCAATAATATCAGACCTTCAATCCCAAGAAACAAAGATAAAATCATTAGCAATACATAACATTCCTTTAATAATAGATCAAATAGGACATGATGTTTTTAGAAAAGAATTTATACCATATTTAATAAATTGTTTAGATGTAGAAGAAGATGATTGTTTAATAGAAATAGCAAAAAATTTAGTAGTATTTATCGAAGGAATAGGAGGAAAAAATTATATTCATGATTTATATCCTTTATTAGAAATAATTTTACATACAGATGATACTTTAATTAGAAAAGAAATTAATATTAGTATTGAAGCTGCTTTAAATTTATGTGGTAATGAATTACATTCTGATATTATGAAATTAATTAATGAATTATCTCATTCTGATGATAATGGTTATCAAAGAAATTCTTGTTCTCTTATTGGAACTTGTTATGGTGGTTTCAGCGAAAAAGATAGAAAAGATATGATGAAAATTCTAAGACATTTTCTTAATTCCAATAATCAAATGGTTAAAATTGAATTAGTTATGTCTTTAAAAAAAATTTCTTGTTATATGGAAATTAATGATTTTGAAGAATTTTTTAATAAATTACTTTTAGAAAAAAATGATACTGTTAGATTTAATTTAATGGATGCTATTGAAAATTTAAAAAATGTAATTAATATTATGGATTATGGTCAATTTCTTTCTAATGTAATACCAAAATTAGCAAGTGATGAAAGTTGGAGAACTAGATTAACTTTTTCAGATAAATTACCTTTTGTTTGTTCTTTTGGTCCTTTAATTCAAAATAATAGTAATGATATTAAAAATATTTTAATTGATGCATATGCTAAAATTATAGATGATGAAGAAGCTGAAGTAAGAACAAGTGCTTGTAAAAATTTAGAAATGATTTCTGAAGTTTTAGGAAAAGAAACTAATTTTGTTAAAGTTTTAGCAAAATTAAAACCTTTATCTAAAGATAATTATAATTATGTTAGAAGTGCTTTAGCTTCTAATTTATTATTAATTTGTCCTTTTATTGACAAAAAATTAACTAATGATTATATTTATCCTATTTTTACAGAAATGATAAAAGACAATGAACATGATATTAGAATGTTTTTAATTAAAAATTTAGATAAATTACATGAAGTAATGAATATAGATAATATTGTTCAAGGAATTATTCCTTCTTTAATAGAAATTTCAAATAATAAAAATTGGAGAATTAGAAATCAAATTGCAGAAACAATTCCTGTTCTTGCTAGAATTTTAAATAAACAAATATTTATGGATAATATTCTAAATATTTGTATTAAAATTTTAAATGATCCTGTATATGCTATAAGGGAAACTGCTTGTAAATTAATGAAGAGATTATATGATATTTTCAAAGGAGAAGATTTTGAAAAAAAATTATTATCTAAATTATCTTCAATGTTAAAATCTGAAAGTTATTTAATTAGAATAACAATTACTGTATTAATAAAAGAATTTGTGAATGATGAATATAATTATGATTTCTTAGAAAAAAAATTATTTCCTTATGTTTTGAGATTGTCTAAAGATAAAATTCCAAATATTAGAATGAATTGTGTTATTATTTTGAAAAAAATGAGTAAAGTTTCTAAAAATAGAGATATACTAAAAGAAATTTCTTCTTTACTTGATGAATTAAAAAGAGATAGGGATATTGAAGTTGTAAATGCAATAAGTGATTATTAATATATTTAAGAAAGATAAATAAATGCTTATTAAAAAATCCTTAGTTATTTTTTAAACTATTAAATAATAATTTTAATAAGAATTTTAGATATATTATTTTATTATTATTTAATTTAAATATAATACTTTTTTTCTCAATTTTGAAAATAATAAAAAAAATAATTGTTTAAATTATTAAAACAATGAATATTCAAAAAAGTGAAAATTCAGAATTATTAAAATTAGAAGGAGAATTTTTAGTAAAAAAAGATGTGTTTAAAGAATTAACACAACCAAAATTATTTTTCCAAGATTCAAATCATGAAAGACCATTTCATTTTAATATAAGACAAAGAAGAAATGATTTAAAAGAAATTTATGGAAATACAGGAATAGAAATAAAAAAAGATATAATGGATTATTTTAAAAAACATAATAATAATCAAAGAAGAAATAATTTAGAAATTGAAATTCCTTTGATAAAAGAATATAAAAACAAAAATGAAAACATAAAAAGTAGAAACAGGGAATTAAAAGAAAATGTGAATAAAAATAAAAATAATAATTTAAATCAAATAAGTTATCAAACAATTAATTTAGAGAATTCCGAAAGAAATTCAGTTAAAAATTCTTTAATGAATTATAAAAGAAATTATTATAATATATTATCATATGGTAAAAAAAGGAATTTATTAAAAACTCCAAAAATAAAAAATAATTCTAATTATAATTCATCAACATCAAGGACAACATTAAATAAAGATGTTAAGATAATATTAGGAAGAAAAAAGACGAAAAAATTTATAGATTTTGATACAATAAATTTAACAAATTCTCAAAGAGAAAATAAAAATAAAAGTAGTGAAAGAACAACAGATGAAAAAAGTATAACAGTATATATTAATTCTGAATATGATATTAAAGATTCTACTTCTTTAGCAAAAGAAATTAATACTATAAATAAAAGTAGTGATAAAACTTCAAAAAAATTAGTTGGTATATTAAAGGATCATCATTTTTTTCCTATTTTAAGTAATTCTTTTAAAGATGATATTTATGATATTGTGAGTAAAAAAATATTTATTAAAAGACCTGGACGTTATAAATTTAAAACTTTAAAGACTAATGAAAAAAAATTTAATCAATTATTAAATAATTATTGGATAGAAAAAAAACCTGATAAAGGAGTAATTGCTTTAAATAAAAAACATTTACAAATTAAAAAAGAAATATTTTATAAAATTAATAATGATATTCAAAAAGCAGAAAAATTAAATTTACAATTAAAATTTGGTCCAAAAGATTTAAGTATATATAAGAAATTATTACAAGAACCAAGGAGAAAAAAAATAATATAAAGTTTAAATTCTATATATATTTATGATATTAAATTATAGATTTAAATTAAATTTACTAGAAATTGGAGAAACCATAGAATTTTGATTTTTAAATGCTTTTTTATAAGAAGAACCTGATTGAGTACTAAAAGATAAATTATTATAATTTTTTCTATCTGTGATTTTATTTTTTTCTTTATTTGATGATAAATAAATATTTTTAATATGATTTAAATTGTTGGATTCAAAATCATAATCAAATATCTGTTTAAAATTCTTATATGTTTTATTGTTGTTTGAAAATAAAGTTTCTTTGCTTGAAGATATTTGATCAAAATGTATTTTTCTAACAATTGCATTTAAATCATCAAATTTATCATCAAAGTTTAAAGGAATTTCATATAAATTTTCTTCATTAAATAATTCATTAATTGATTTATTAATTACTTCTTTTTCCTTTATTATTATTTTAGATGTATTTGGTTCGCTTAAAGCTATTTTATTTAAATCATCTAAATTAATCATATTGTTTTCTTTTATTAAAGTTTTATTTTCATTTATTTCATTTTTTGAATTTGTTTTATTTGATATTTCATTTTGTTCTTTTGATATTTTTATTTCATTTAAAATTTTGTTTAAATCAATTTTAATATCTGCTCTTGGAACATTTGATTTTCTATGAATTACATTAACTTTTTGAATTCCAGAAATTTCTTTTGAAGAATTATTCTTTAAAATCCTATTTGTATTATCTCGACTTTTTGATTTTTTATCATTTAATAAATTATTATTATTTATATTATTTTCTTTATTCTCTAATTTCTTATTTATTGGAATATTAATGTTTTCATGAGATAACATTCTTTTATTATTTAAAGTATAATTATTACAACTTTTATTATTTTTTTTATGATTACCATTTAAAGTAATATACCTTTTATTCATATTATTATCTTTTTCATCATAATTACTTTTTTTAATTAAATTTACTAAATTTGAATAAGTAGGATTATTATTGAAATTAAAATTTTTTATTGTTTGTTTTTTTATTGGTTTACTTGCTAATAAACTATTATTTTTAGATAAGTTTTTTGCATTATTATAACAATAAACTCCTGAATTTTGTCTTGATTTTTTAAAATAAACAGGAGTTTTTTTTCTTGAATGATAAAATGTATCTCTATTACTTATTGAATTTGAATTATCTATTTTTTTATTGTTATTTATAATAGAAGTTAAATTTTGATTTGTTTTTATTAAGGAATTATTAGTTATTCTACTGTTATTATTCATCATAATAATATAAGGATTCATTATAATATTATTTGAATTAATTGATTTTGTTTTTTGATGATTGGATTTTTGAATTTTTTGACCAATGTTTATATACGATGTTGCAATTTTTGATGTGGGCTTACTAAATATAAATTGACATGGAAGAATATTACTGTTTATACTTATAGGTAATGATTTTTTTTTCCCTTTATAATTGTGAAAAGTATTTTGAGGTTGAACTCTTATATCATTCATTTTTTTAAAATTTAAATTTTTAAAAATTTAAAATAATTTATTTTTTTTTAATTTTATAATTTTATATAATTTATTTATTAAGAATTAATGATATTAATTAAAGAAATTTAATTATAAATTATATTTTTTTTTATATTTATTTTATACAATTACATTCAAAAATAATTTTAAATAATTTTGAACATCAACTAATTATTTATAGGAAATTAATTAATTAAATAATGTTATCTAAGAACATTATAGATGTAAATAATATCATATATATTATTTTAGAATAACATTATTATATCCAACTTTACCAATAACTCATTTCTCCTTTTTTGAATAAAAAAAACTTTCAAAAACTTTAAATTCCTTTTGCTTTATATCTAAAAATGATAAAATAACAAAAAAAAATTAAATTCAAGAAAAAAATATCCATTATATAAATAAAATAATATAAATCTCAAAAAAATAAAATATTAAATTAAAAAATGAGAATTTGTAGCCATCTTCTTAATACCATTGACTGCATACATCTTCATAAAAGAAGTGAAGTTCAACATCTTAAAGAAAATGCACTATATGAAATATATGATGTTAACTAGAACCCATTCAGAGATTGGAATGAAGATGAAATCCGTGGTTTTTTTGGAGTAGTTCTTAAAGATGTAAATGAAGAAGAAAAAGAAAACAAAGTATATGTTCCATCAAATATTAACATTCAAATGTAATCTAATCTTTTTTATATATTATTAATACCGAATAAATAAAAATCAAATTCCAATTATAAACAGAAAAATACCTTTAATATTATTATGAAAAAATCTTTTAATAAATAATAAACTTTAACTAATAAACTTTAACAAATAATACAATAAATTATTAATAATAATAATTATATACCATAAAATAATTTATTTTAAGTTAATACAAAAGTTTATGAATAATATTGTTAAATTCTAAAAGAATGATGTAAATAAAATAGAGAATAATTTAAATAAATATTTTAATCTTTTCTTTCCATTCTTTCCTTTCTTTTTTTCCTCCCATTTTTTAATTAATAGAATTTTAATTCTTTAATTTTTTAAAAAAAAAATGAATGTAAAAAAGGAAAATTATCTAATTTATAAAGATGATTTACATGCTTTAAGCCAAGATTTTAAATATGAAGAAAAAGAAATTATTAATTGGTCTTTCATTTATGAGTACTTACTTAAAAATATAATAAATAATCCTAAAGAAATTACTTATGATGAAGTGGAAATTAAAATAAAATTGATTAAAAAAAATATAAACGAACATCAATTGAAAAAATTAAAAGATTTAAAAAATGAAAAAAAGGATGAATATACCTCATCTCAAATAATGAATTGCTTAACTTATGTGTTAAAAAAGAAAAAATTAAATGAAAAAGAAATTAAATATCCATCTCCAAAAAATTCAATAATAATAGAAAGAGAAATAAAGAATGAAAAAGATAAAGTAAATAAATCCCGAAATAAATTTAATATAAAATATCCTTTAACAAGTTTTAGAAATTCAATTGGAGCAAGAGAAAAATTCGATATTATAGGAAAAACTTATGAAAATCAAAATAATAATAAAAGGCATTCTCATATTAAATTTAATTCAACTAAAAGTTTATCTCCAATAAATAATCAAAATAAAATGAAAAAAGAAAAAAAATTCTTTTCAAAAAATAAATCTGCACTTAATATTAAAAAAAAACCATCAAAAAATAAAGACTATGCAAAAGAAAATGATTATTATTTTGAATTAAAAGGAGGAAATGAAATAATATTAAACAGTCATTCTTTTTTTTCTGAAAAAAATACAATTCCTTTTTTTAAATTACAAATAGATAAATTTAATGAAAAAAAAAAAGATTTAGAACCAACATTTTATTCAGAATTTTATTCTAATTTATTAAAATTTAATGATTTATATTTTCATTCTGAATTTGAAAATTTAGAAGAAGATGAAGAATTTGAAAGAGTAAGAATAACTTGTGATAATATTTTAACTAAATTTAATCCTTCAATTAAAAGAGATAGTAATTTAATTAATATTGAAAAATACTCTTAAAAATATATATATTATAAATGTGTAATGTTTTAAAGAATATTTTCTATTTTTTATAAGATATTCAAAAATATTGTTAATAAAGTATAATTCTATTTAAGTAAAATAATATCAAGAACTTCTTTAATTAAAGGAACTATTTGTTCTATTTTAGTTAAAATTCCAATGTTAATATTATTTAAATTTTCTTTTTCTTCATTTTTATAACTAACTTCAATAATGACAGGAATAATTTTACATAAAGAACAGTTATAATAATAAGTAGGTGGATTACTTTTCATATTTCTAGCAACATTAAAAATAATATTTTTTTCAAAAATTTTATTTAATTCATCTCCAGTATTAACTTTTAAATCATTGTAATTAAATACTTTTTTTGATTTTCCAGTTTCTTTAAAGAAAGAAACAAAACTTTGATGATCCATTTTTCCTCCTTCATCAAATAAAATATTTATTAAAGTAGGAACTTTAATTTTAAAATCATCAATATTTGTTTTAATTACAATATCAACATAAAAAGGAAATTGAGGTACTTCTTTACTATTATTTTTATTATCTATTATACACTTTATATATACATTTTTTTTATTTTCTGAATAAACTGAAAAAGAATCTAATTCATCATTATTAGATTTATCTACTTTAATACCAAAAGAATTTTTTTGGATTTTCACTTTAAAATCATTCATTGTTGTATTAATATAATTTTGAAAATGAAGACCAAGAATAATTTCTTTATTAACTCTATTAAATTGTCCAAAAATTGCAACTCCAACAGTTCCATTTTCTCCTTTATCATTTGGTTTAAATACACATTCTGGTTTTTTAATTGAAACTCCATTATCATCTGGAAAAATTACAACATTATTATCAATTTTAATATTTGAAGTATTTTCACCTTCATCATCTAAAAATTCAATATCAGCTTCGTTAGTTTCATTATTATTATCATTATTATTATTATTATTATTATTATTATTATTATCATTACCTATTCCAAAAATATCAAAGTCATTATTGTTATTATTTACATTATTATTATTATCATTTGTGTTTGAAGTTGGATTAATAACTGAACCTAAACCAAAAATATCTTCTCCTAAAATATTATTATTATTTTGATTCTCAGTGTTACTTACATTTTCCATATTATTATTAGTATTATAAGTAGATGAACTCATAGAGAAAACATCACCAAGACCTAATAAATCAACATCATTAACATTAACTTTATCTTTATTAATTTTTACTTTTTTCTTTTCTTTTTTACCTTCTTTTTCATCTTTTTCTTTTTCACTTGCTGAAGTCTCTTCATCTTTTTCATATAATAAATCTTCTTTTCTTAACATATCCACACATTTTTTATGATAAACACAACTCATATTAGTAATATTAACTAAGACATCATCACATAATTCTTGATCAATTGGTTGATCTTCAATTGTATCAAAAGGAGGTTTTTCTGATAAAATCATTTCTTTTGCAATATCAGGATCATTTTCTAATAATCTCCAATAAAAATAAGCTCTGTCTCTTACATCTGCATTTATTGTTTCTTCTGCTCCTTTTTGTAATATTGATTTCACTAAATCTTCTGCTTTTTTATCATCTGATTTTACTAAAAAGTTTTTTATAGATGAATTTAACATTTGCAATTTTACTTTCTCATTTTCGCTTTTGAAATCATTGTAAAATTGAGAAATGTAATCTGTACTTTTTTCTATTTTTGATGCATATTCTCCTAATATATATAATAAAGCTGCTTTTGCATTTGGACTTTGAATTTTTTCAATTAAATTTTCATTTATTATTTTTAATAATTCTTTTGGTTTTCTTTCATTTGAATATTTTCTTAATATATCTCTCATTACTATTAGTCCTTCATCAATTGTAAAATCTTGATTGAATTTAAATATATCTACAATACAATCTACAGTTAATGACATTGATTTTTCAAATTTAAATCCTATTTTACCTAAATATCTTATTGCTCTTGTTACTAATTCTAAATCATATTCTAATTTAGCATATGATTTAAATTCATTTAAAATACTTTCAAAATTTTTATTATCACATAATTTATATAAAATATCTAATTTTTCAAATTTAACGTAAATAGGTTCATAAGGTTTAATGAAAAAAGCTTTAAAATCTTTATCAAATAAATAATGTCTTTTTTGGATTATACAATGCATTGCTCTTAATAATAAAAATTGAATTTCAGGGACTGAATCCATTAAACTGATTAAACAAAGAGATATTTTTTTTGAATAATTTTGAACCTTTTTTTCATCATCAATATGATCTAAATATTTCAAAACTACTTTACAAGCACTCATAATAACCGCAGGATTAATATGAGAAAACAAAGGAACTGTAGCTTCAATAATCATTTCAGCATATTTAGTTTTTTTTTTCTTATAATTAACTAAACAATCTAAAATATAAATTTGACCCCATTCATTTGCTTCATTTAATGCATTTAAAATTCTTTTCAACATTTTTGAATTAATTTTTAAATAATTTTCACCACTTAATAAAGAAATTTCACTTAAAGCAACAAGAGCACTTGAAAGAACAACAGAATTTCCATCATCTAACATTTTTTCTAAAGTTTCAATTAATCCATTATCTTTAACTAACTGAGGACAAGTATTAAATAATTTAGCAACACAAATACAAGAAGTTTTTTTAACATAAGAGTCTTTATCAGTTAAACCACTTTTTAAAGTATCACATAAATAAGTAACAATTTCTTCAACTCTAATACAACCCATTGTTCTAATCGCTAAAGCTCTTATTATAGGAGACTCTTGATCAGATGCATCCATTAAAAAAGAATTAACTGCTAAAATACTTTCACTTGGTTTAGCTTTTGCAAAATTTATTATATATAAATATATTAATTTTTTTAATTCTTTATCTTTTGTTCTCATACAATTTACTACATGAGGAAATAAGGGACATACATCTTTACCTATTGTCATCCCTGCTATTATTTCTTTCATTGCTTCTTTTTGTTCTACTATTTTCATTGTTTCTAATTTATTTCTTAATTCATCTATTTCTGTATTTTTTTGAGTAAAGTATATTCCATCTTTTGCTTTTTTATCGTCTTTTGAATTCCATGGAAATGGAAAATCATACATCATGATTTATATGTTTTTAATGATAAAAAATAATTTATTTTTTTAAAATAAAAATTTTGAAATAAAATAAAAAAATATAAAAATTCAATATTCCGAATAATTTTAATTCAAATATTTTAAAAAATATTTTTTCAAAAAAATAAGAATATTTTATTTATTGGCTTGTTGTTTTTTAGCTTTTTTATAATCTTCAGTGATTTTAACATAATCTTGAATATAATTATTAATGTATTTAATTTTAATTTTAGCTTCTTGAACTCTTTTCTGATATAATTTTTTTTTGTCTTTATCATTATTATCATATTTAGAAAATTCTTTTAAATCTCCATGTTGAGTCCAAGCACTTTTTTTAGCACATTTTTCATAAATATTATCAACTGCTAATAAAATCATTTCAAGAGAAGAAACAACTGTATTTGAATTAGCTTCCATCATTGTAACTTCACTTTCTAAATCTTTTTTCTTTTCTTTTAAATCTTTTAATTGACCTTGAACTGTTTGAAT
>JAJJLU010004202.1:0-16768 GCA_023807065.1 Isotricha intestinalis | reverse complement strand
GTTAATCTATAATGAGAATTAATGTTTAAAAACATTAAAAAATTATCAAAAGGAATGTAAAAAGAATCGTTCATTTTAGAAGTTGATAAATAGGTAGTATTAAAGAAATAATAGAAGATAAAACTAATAATAATAATAAAATTGTATTAATAAAAGATGTTTTCAATAAAAAAGATTTAAAAAATTAATCGAAAAGGAAAAAAAATGAGAGAAATAATATATAAATTTTAAAAAAAATTAATAACAAAAAATAATAATTTTAAAATTTTTTTTAAAAGGTAAAAAAAAATAAATAAATACAATTAATAAAGAGAAAGAATTTTTCTATAGGGAATAATTTTTTAAATTAATGTAAATGAAAAAACAAAAATTTATGGGTTTAGAAATATATTGAATTAAATAAAGAATCACTCCTAAATATCATATCTAACAATTGTGAAAAATAATTTTTCAATTTAAACTAATATGAATTAACATGACATATTTTTAAAATGAAAGATAAAAAAATGAACATATAAAATAAATTGAATCTCTTCAAAATGAAAAAATATAAATTAGAAAGTTTATTTTAAAGTTTTTGACCTTTTTTGTTTTTTTAATTAAATTTAAATTAATATCTAAATTCTAATATACTCTCCATCTGTTAAAGTTAAACATATTTAACATATTCTATTAAAAAATAAAAAATTATTTTTTTAATTTAAATTGTCAAAGTTGATTTATAATTATGTTTTATTATTCAAACATTTTATTTGATAAAAACAAAAGAAATATTTATTTTACAAAAAGTAATTTTGTAATTGAAATGTTAAAAATTGGAATTATTGATATATTTTTGAATTATATATTTATTTTAAATAATATATATGGAAATTAAATAATCGTAAGTTAATAATATGAAATGATTTTAAAGAAAAAAAACCGATAAAGATTATAAATATCATAGGAGTTAAGTAAGAAGAGAAATATATAGAATGTAAACTCAATAAAAATTTTAATGAAGATATAATCCATAATACTTTGACAGATAATGGAAGAAAATTAAATAATAACTATTAGATGATTATTTGGTAAAAAATAATATATAAGAATATATTTGTCCCCAAGATATCATCATAAAAAAGGGCTGTTGG
The DNA here is from genome assembly GCA_023807065.1 of Isotricha intestinalis. Classification (NCBI taxonomy): domain Eukaryota; phylum Ciliophora; class Litostomatea; order Vestibuliferida; family Isotrichidae; genus Isotricha; species Isotricha intestinalis. The sequence continues at coordinate 15,635 of JAJJLU010004202.1, read as the reverse complement.
AACAATATATATAAAGAAATATTACTATTACTTTTTTAATGTTATGAAAAAAAAATTTTATTTTTGGGGTGAACTTTTTATTTTAATAGATAAATCAATAAATATTTAAAAAAGGGTATTCCAACAAAATTAAAGTGGTGAAGATATGAATAAAATAAAAACATGAAAAATAAAATTATCAATACCATATTAAGAAAAAATGAAAAAGTTGAAGTTTTTATGATATTTTTATTAAAAAGATATAAATTTTTTTGTGATGAATTTTTATTGAATTATATTTGAAAAACATAAACATTTAAATTGGAAATGAATTTATTGAAGTCAATGAGTAATTTATTTATTAGATTTCTTTTCTTTTATGAAAGAAATAATATTTTTATCATATGTTAATGTAATTCCTTAATTAAAAAAATAAGATGATTTTTCCTTATAATGGAAATAATAAGAATTTTTAAATATTTTTTTTAGTATATTTAAATTATAGAAAAATATAACATAGTTATTAATTATAATTCTAATTTATTTTTTTTTTATTTCTCTTTTTTTTGAGTTTAAAATTATTTGAATAAATATAAAATTCAATAATTAAAGAAGTAAAAAAATATAACTTTAATTTAAAGAGATTCTAATTCATTTATATTTTAAAATTAAAAAACTTAATATATACCTTAAATAATATTATTACATTTATAATATATAAATTTTCATCTTAATCTTAGGAATTTATAACTTTCATAATTTTCTTTTTCAAATTTTCAAACATTTGATTTTTAACAAAATTATTATTTTCATTTTTATTTTGTTTATTTATTATTATTTTATATTTTTGAATGAGTATATTTTTTTTCAAATAAAAATCTTCATTTAATTTATTTAATTCATTTATTTTATCTTCTTTAACTGAATCAAATATTTGCTTTAAATTTGATTTATATTTGTTATTTCCATTCATTTCATCTTTTACAAAATCTTTTAATTCAAATAAATCTAAATTATATTTTTCATTTATTTCATTTATTTTATTTATTTTCTCAACATATAATTTATCAATTTCATCAAAAAAATTTTTATTATTTTCAATTAAATATTCTTCTAATTTTTGGTCTTTTTCTTTTTGTTTTTCTTGAATTTTTTTCAAATTATCATAATTTTCTTCAAAAATTTTGAAAATTTTATTTTTAATATTTTCTATTTTTTGTTCTTTAAAAGATAATGTGGATAAAGTTTTTTTACTATCTTTAGTACTAGTATTATATTTTATATTAGATATTCTATTTCTAGACTTTTTAATATTATCATTTTTCTTTATTAATATTTTTTGTGTTTTTGATTTTTTTAACTCAGGTTTTTTTGAAGCATTTGGAAAATTAATATCAAATATACATTGAGCAATACTTGATTCTAAATCAAATTCTTGGCTTGATTTTTCAATGAAAGATATATCTCTAATTGATTCATTTATTGTTTTAAAATTGATTTCCATTTTTAAAATTGTTAAAATTAACAATATAATTATTATTTATGAAAACAATATTTTTAATGTGTTAAAAATATAATGTATTTTAATAATTGTTTATTATATCTTAATTATTAAATTATTTTGGAAAAAAAATTTAAAATATGGATGATTATTTCAAAACAAATTCAAATGTTATAATACAAGATTTACATTCTCAAATTTTTAATTTAAATAATCAATGTATTAATTATCAGATGATAATTAATGAGAAAGAAAATCAATTAAAAAATTGTTACAACGAATATGATTATCAGAAATTAATTTTTGAGCAACAAAAAGAAAATTTTGATAAAATCGAAGAAGAAAATAAAAGAGAAATAGAAATTTTAAAGAAAAAAATAATTCAAATAAGAGAAGAAGACAATAAAACAATAGATGAATTGAGAAAAGAAAATTTCAAAATTAAAAATGAATTGAAAGAAAAAGAAAAATTATTTGAAATTAAAGAAAATGAAATTAACAAATATAAAAATCAAAATGAAGATTTTAATAATATTATTGAAAATTATAAAAAACAAATTTATAAAATTAAAAATGAATATTTCATTTTAAAACAGATTTTAAATGATAAAGAAAATGAAATAAAAGGATTATATGAATTAAAAAGGAAATTTAATCTTAAAGATATAATAGAAAAGAATTCATCTCAATTTTTTGATTATAATAATTATAATAATTTAAAACTTGATTTCACAGAATTAAATACAAAATATAAAAGATTGAAAGAAGAAAAAGAACAAATTTTTATTAATCATGAATTATTAAAAAATAAATTAAAAAATTATGATGGGGATATAAGAGAAAAAATATTAGAATTAAATGAAAAAAAAACGCAATATGAACAAAATTTAAGAGAAATTATATTATTAAAAAATGAAAATGAAGAATTAAAAAAATTAAATAATCAATATAAAGAAACTTTTAACATTTTGAATACTCAAAATAAAACTTTATTATATAAATCAACTTTAGAAGAAGCTTCTTCAAATTTTCTTTCAACTAATTTATCAACACAACAATATAAAGATTATTTATATAAAAATATAGATGAATTATCAAATAAAATAAATGATTTAATAGAAAAAAATAAAGAATTAAAAAAAAAAGAAGAAAATTTTTCAAAAGAAAAAAATGATTTAAATAAAGAAATTGAAAATTATAAAAATACAATTTCTCAAATGCAAAATTATATGAAAGAATTAGAAGAAATTAATGAATCTCAAAAGAAAAAAAATTTGATTTTAAAAAGTGCTTCATGTACAGTTTTTCTTGATGAAAATATTCCAAAAAATAAATCAGATTCAATTGAAGAAAGTTTAAGTTTTAAAAATTTACTTCAACAAAATAAAGAATTAAATGATAAACTTTTATTAAAAGAAGAAAATATTAATAAACTAAAAGATAAAGTAAAAAAATTAGAAGACAATTATAATAATTTATTAATTGAAAATAATAGTATTAAAGAAAATAACACTAACATTTCAAAAGAAAATAATAATTTATATTTAAATATTTCAAGTTTAGAAAAAGAAAAAAATGAATTAAATAACAACATTTCAAAATTAATTAATGATATTAATCTTTTAAATAAACAAAAAATTGAATTGAATAAAATCAATCAAATGTTAAATATTGATAAAGAAAAACTTAAAAATTTACTTGATGATATAAGTGAAAAAACAAAAGAACAATTTTCACAAAATAAAATTTCTTTTGAAAATAAAATAAATTTATTAAATAATGAAAATCAAATATTAAAACAATCAATAGAAAATCTTCAAAACTTAGTTTCTACTTTTCTTGAAAAAAATACAAATAATAATTTATTAAATGAAATAAATAATAATTTAAATGAAATAACACAAAGAGAGAAAAGCAAAGACCAAAATATTTTACAAGAAAAAGAAAATGAAATAAAAATGAGAGATGAAAAAATAAAAGAAATGCAAATTACAATAAATGAACTTACAAAAAATAAAGATCTTTTTTTTAAATCTGGAAAAAAAATAAAAAATGATTTTGAGCAATTTAAAGGAGAAGCTTTATTGAACGAAAAAAATTTAAAAGAAGAAATTGAAAAGTTAAAAAACGAAATTAAAAATTTAAAATTTAAACAAAATAATTATGATATAGAATTTCTAGAAAAATCATTAAAAGAAATAATATATCAAAATGAAATTGTGTTAAAAGAAAAAGATAAAATTTCAAAACAAATAGAAGAATATAATTTAAAACATCCTATTAATATTCCTCAAATTAATGAAGATAAAAATAAAATGGATATTGAAGAGGAAAAAGAAGAAGAGAAAAATGAAGAGAAAAAAGAAGCAAAAGAAGAAGAGAAAAAAACAACAAATGCTAAAACTGATATTAACAAGCTTCCTGAATTAAAACCTTTTATTCGTTTGCCTGACAGTTTAAAAAATATTAAAAAAAATGAAGATGAAAAAAAAATGGATATTGATGACAAACACGAAGACAATATTATAAAAGAAAAGGACTCAGAAGAGAAAAAAGAAGATAAAAAGAAAGAAGAAGAAAATAAAGAAGTAGAAAAAAAAGAAGAAAAGAAAGAAAAAGAAGAAAAGAACAAAGAAGAAAATAAAGAAGAAAAAAAAGAAGAAGAAAAGAAAGAAGAAGAAAATAAAGAAGAAGAAAAGAAAGAAGAAGAAAAAAAAGAAGAAGAAAATAAAGAAAAAGAAAATAAAGAAGTAGAAAAAAAAGAAGAAGAAAAGAAAGAAGAAGAAAATAAAGAAAAAGAAAATAAAGAAGAAGAAAAGAATATAGAAGATAATAAAATGGAAGAAGAAAAAGAAGAAGGAGAAAAAAATAAAAAAATTGAAATTGAAAAAAAAGAAGAAAATGAGAAAATAAATGAAAAAAAAGATGAACAAGAAAAAGTTAGAAAAAAGAAAGAAGAAGAAAAGAAGGAAGAAGAAGAAAAGAAAGAAGAAAAGAAAGAAGAAGAAGAAGAAAAGAAAGAGGAAGAAAAGAAAGAAGAAAAGAAAATAGAAGAAAAGAAAATAGAAGAAAAGAAAATAGAAGAAAAGAAAATAGAAGAAAAGAAAGAGGAAAAAAAAGAAGAAAAAAAAGAATTAACTCAACATTGGAATTCTCCAATAAGATCTTATCCAAATTCACCAAATCCTTCAAGTATAACACACTCTGAAAATCCTATTTCTCAATTAAATGCAAATCCATATAATGCCAAAAATAAAGCAATTATTGAAGTAAAAAGATTTTTAGTGAATTTACAAAACGGATATGAATTTTTAATAAAACAAGAAAAAAGATTAATGAAATTAGAACTCGATAATAATGAATAAAAAAGAAAATAATAATATTAAACATATTTTTTTAATAATTATCAATTAGTATTTAATAATTATTCTTTATAATTATAATACATTTTTATGATAAATAATCAATCATTCCATATTTAAATAAAATAATTGTTTATTTAGTTCTAAAATATTTATTTTATTTAATTAAAGAAAGGAATCAACAAATACCTTAATATACCTATATTATTATTTAATTACTTCTTTTTTCATCTTTATTGTGTTATTTTTATTTATTAATAATATCAAATTAAAAAATGATGGAATAACCAGAGCTTCTAGTTATTAAATATTTCTTTTCAAAAAAAAATAAAAAAAATTTTCATTTTTGTTTTATAACTTTTCTATTATGAAAAAATAATATTATTCCATCTATGAAGATGACCTTCTTCTTTTTTTAAAACAATAAATTTCTCATTGAATTATTATATCCTTTTGTTTCTAATTTATTATTCGATCATATGTTTTTCATTTTAATCTACCTATCTAAAATATATTTAGTTGAAAGGTGAAATGAAAAAATATGAATAATTCAAATTGAAGTCAAAATAACATTTAAAAAAATAAATATTGATAATTTATTAATTTAATTTATTATCTTTTGATTATTTTATCATTATAATCAATAAATTTTACACTATTTTAAACCATATTTTAAAATACAAAAAATGCTAATCCTATAAATAAATGATAAGAATAACTTCTCTGAAAGGAAGATTACCTTTAATTTAAAATAAAAATATTTTTGATGAATATATTAACAGACTAAAAAATAAATTTCTTTATTTGATGATTTTTTGGATATTTGTCATATTTTAAATTTACCAAAATTAATTTTATCTTCTTAGTCATATTAAGTTATCTTACATTCCTTTTCCTCAGAAACAACTGTAATTCAAAATCAGAAAAAAACAATTTATTAAAGAAAATTTAAGTTATATTCAAAAAATTTCAAATAGCCCATTATTTGTGATAGCAAATAAATGTCTATATTATTAGTATGAATTGTTAGAAAAATAAAACTAACATTTTTTTGAAATTTTCAAGTTCTTTGGGAAATTAATTATATTGAATATAGATTAATTTAAAGAAAAGAATTATTCTATTAAATTCTTTCTAAATTGGGAAATGACTTAGAATTGTTCTATTATGAAAGAAAGGAAAAAAGCAATTATTGATTATTTAAAGAATTAAGAAGATTGCAATATGGGAATTAAGTAAAGAAATATGTGAAAAAATATCAGAAATGAAAGAATTAAATAATAAAAATGATTGTATAATGAGGAATAAATTATTAATAAATATTTAAAACCAAGGATTGCTAAAAAAAACAGTTTTTCTATTATAATTTTTTATTATAAAATATATTAATTTGTAAATTAAAGACAATCTTTATATATAAAAAAATTTTAAATTTTAAACCTCAAAAATCTAAAAACATCATCAACATCAATTTCTTCTAACCTCATTCTTTCTTCTTCTTCTATTAAATATCCATCTCTGACCTGGAATTTAATTTTTTTATGATCAAAAAAAGCTAAAAATAAATACAATATAAATCCAAACCATAAAAAAACTTGATAACCAAGATATTTGATTTCACTGTTTATAATTAAAGTAAAATCATATGATATAGCAATCACAAATAAAAAAATACTTAACAATATTAATATTAAATTAATTAAATATGTGAAGTAATATCTTAATTTATTTAAAGTCATCATTATAATTTTAAAACAAAACCATATAACATGTAATAAAAATATTATTATCCATAAAAAAAGATATATTATTTGAAATTTTTCTAAATTTTTTGTATTTCTTGTTGAAATTAAAGAAAAAAATAAAAAATTTAAATCGAACAAAAGATTAAAAACTAATAATACATAAACACAAAATGAAGAACAAATTGACATGTTCTAATAAATTAATAAATATAAATAATTGATTTAAAAATAAGAAAAATTTAAATTATTATTTTATTTTTTTTAACACAACGATAAAAAAATACAAAATGAAAGAGTATTATAATTGGTAAAACTAAAATTTACTTTTTTTATTCCAATTTCAAATTAATATAGGTTAAAATTTCTTATTATTCAAGAAAAGAAACAAAAACAACGAATGAAAAAAATATAAACATTATTCTTAAAAAATCACAATTATAAATATTTAAACCCTTAAAAATAAAAAATAATTTCTTTAATTTTTCTAATGTATAATTTTCTAAAATTAATGTTTTTCAAATAAATTAGAAATAAAAAAAATATTTTTGGAACACTTAATTAAAATAATATTTTTTTGAATTAAATATTATTATAATTATGATTTAAATATATTAAAAAAATATTATTTATAAATCCTAATTAATAAAAATTATTTATTGTGATATTAAAAAAAACATGAAAATTTGTTTTTTTTATTATATGATTTTTTTAATTAAAATTTATCTTATTAATACAAAAGTAGTTGAACTTACTTTACCGAATCATCTTATAGGATTAAATGATTTTCATCCTTTAAGAATAAAGTTTGATTATACTCAATTAGAAAAATATGAAAATAAAAAATTTGTAAAGAATTTAAAAAATACATTAAACCAAATTAGTGCAATTTTTGCACAATTCATAAATATCCAAAATAATAAATTAATAAAAACTTCTTTATTTCCGAATGAATTCTGTGATTCGAAGATTAAAGAATTTAATAAAAAATTAAAAAAAAAAGGATTTAACAAAGATTTGCTAATATATCCTATTTTAACAGATATAAAAGATACTAAAATATCTGCTAAAGTTTGTGCAATTGATAAGACAAATAAAAGACCAATTATTGCAGGATTAACAATATACAACAAAATTCAATTTTCTAAAAAAAATATATCTAAATATAGTGTTCAAATAATTCATAAAATAATACATATCCTAGGTTTTAATGAATTAACTTTTAAAAAATCTAAAATTCTCAAAAAAAAAAAATTATCTTTCAATTTACTTAGAAATATATATGAAAAAGGAAATAATAATTGGAAATCTATTATAATGAAATTACCAAATTCTCATTATCAATCGATTAAATGGGATATAATGTCAAGGAGAATAAATAGAATGCCTATTTTTTCATCTTTAACATTAGCCACATTACAAAAAATTAATTGGTATCAAATTAATTTATCTTTATGTGGTTGCTCATTAAATGGTGATTGTGAATATTTAAGATACCCTATTGATTTATCCTTATTTAAAAATATTAATGGAGATATTGCTTTTAATTGTTATTTTAATGAAAATATAAATTCTAAATGTGTTATTAAAGATAGTTCCCTTGTGCCAAAATTATTGCCAAAAAAAATTAATATTGAGCAATATCAAAGTTTTTTTGAAGGAAATCATAATTTAAATAAATTTTTAATTTGGAATAGTACTATTCCAAAAGTTCTAAATCCTCCTCAAATTATTTATTTATTATCTCCTAAGAAAAATGGAAAATGTAAAAATCCACAAAGGACAATTTTTTTACGATATCCAGAAGAATTAAATTTAACTAATCCTGAATTAGAAAATTATAAGTTGGAACAATATACAATTAAAAATCCAAATATGACAGTATATCATTCTTATTTAAGAGATGTTGATATTCCTCCTTTTTATAAGTTAATGAAAGTTAATAATATTCCTTTTAACCCAAATTATTTTTTATCAAATTTTCTTTCTTCATTTTTTAATGTCCAAAAATTACCTGAAGTTTTAAGTTCTTTAGGAAAATATCAAATATATAGTAATATTGCAAATTCTTCTTATTATTTAGGTAATAAAGCAGTTTTATTTAGAAATTATAGAAAATTAAAAAATAAATTTCCAAAAGATTTTGAATTTCATCCGGAATCATTTTTATTATCAGAAGATAGAGAAATATTAAGAGAAAGATTTAAAGATTATATTCAAACTAAAGATGATTTATGGGTAAGTAAACCACCAGCAGGAACTTTAGGAATAGGAATAAAATTAATGAAAAATGGGGAAGATTTCCTTAGACATCATTTTATTAATAGATATATTTCAAATCCTCACCTTTTACATGGAAGAAAATATCATATTAGAATGTATGTAGTTGTGTCTGGGATTTTACCTTTAAAAATTTATGTTTTTGATGAAGGACAAGTTATGATTGCTTCTGATAAATATTATTATAATTTAGATCAAATTGAGAATCCAACTTCAATGTTAACTAATGGTCATGTTAATTTCCATCAACCTGGATATAATACAAATATTACTCTTGATACAGAAGAAGGAAATGAATGGACAATAAAAACTTTAAGTAAACATATTGAAAAAGAAGGTGGAAATTGGACAAAAATTTGGGAAGAAATAAAAGATTTGTCAATTAAAACAATATTATTAAATTATGGAGAAATACAAAAAATTATGATTGAAGAATATCCTAATTTAAGAAAAAATAACATAATTCATAGATATGGATTTGATATTATGATTGATAGTAATTTTAAACCTTGGTTACTTGAAGTTAATACAAAACCTGCAATGGAATTATACAATATAATTAATGTATATAATAAATTAAGAGTTGAAGCAGATAGAGTAAATTTAGTTGGAATGATTCCTTTTGATCATTATTCTCAAGAACCATTAGATAAAGAAATGATTTATAAAGATAAAGTTGATGAAGCTGTTCAATTATCAATTTGTGAATTTGAAAGACCTCATGGAGGATTAGAAAGAATTTTCCCTGTTAAAAAATCATTGAATTATTATAAACAATTTATTGAATATCATGATGATTATAATAGGGCACTTTGGGATTTAATTGAAAAAGATGAAATATAGTGATTTATATTTTTCAAATTTGCATTTATTATTATATATATATCATTTAAATTTTAATTATTAATATATTATTTCCAAAATTTTTGGTTAAAAACATATATCTATAGTATTTTTATCCTAAAATTTTTATAGAAATATTTATCTATATAGATTGAAATTATTGTAAATTAAAAAAGAATAAGTAAATTTTATATTGCAAATTATAATTATTTAGCCTTTATTTATAATTACATCTTATAATTTAATTTGAGAATGACAATAAAAACCATGATCACATATAATAAGTGATAATTGTTAAGAGTAAAAAATATGAATTTGAAATAATAATTATAATTTTAAATATCTATATAAATTTCTAAAATATATCATTTTTAAATTTATATTTATAATTTAATTCATTTTTACTTTTTAAATTATTTTTAAATCTTTCCTGTTTTTTTGTTTGAATCCAAATAAAAAATCATTGAATTAATATTTAGTTATTGATTATTTTGCTCTTTTAGAATATTTCAATTTTATTAAAATGATAAATATTTAGAAAATTTTAATAGAAAATATTAGAAAGAATTTATTATTCCATCTAATTACCATAATCCCCAAGATATTCGGTAAAAAAATATAAAAGAAATAATCAGAATATAAAACATATTTTTAACAGTTTTAAAACCTTAAATTAAAGATAGGTAATGGGTTACGATATTTAATATAATCTTTTTCTTTTCTTTGGAATTTATGATTGATTTTGAATATTTATTTGTTTTTTAATAACTTGTATTTCACAAGATATATCATATATTTTATAATAAATAGTTAAAGTTTTATAAGTTTATAAAATAGAATAAAAATAATTTTCTTATAACTTATTGATTAATCTTTATTTCAAGTATTAATAGTAAATGTATTTTTTTCCCAGAAATTAATATTTTTAAAATTGAACATTTTTATTGAATTCAAATATAATTTTAAACACTCAGAATTATATTATTTATCATACAATTTAGATTTTTAAAAGATAATGAATGAAAAGATTTAATTAAAAGAATACGTAAAAAGATTCAGATAAAAGAATTACCTGGGATAATAAAGTAATTCATAATTTTTTTCTAAACAAAAGAAAATTATGAAGATTTAAATTAAATAAAAAATTGACTCTGGAAAGAGATTTCAAACAATTTGCGATTTTGAAAAAAAAAAAATAATTAATAATATTTTTATTTTGATGAGTTTGGGAATATTTAAAATAAACTTCTTTTCATTATCTAAAAAAGATTATTTAAGTCAAATACCAAAAGAAACATAGTATTTTTTCTATTTTTTCATAAACATCAATTTTTAAATAAAAATATCATAATTTTTCGTTTTTATTAGTTGTGTATTTTAATATCTAATAAGATTTTTGGAAAAGAAAAGAACGATTATCATATAATGATCTTAAAATATTTTCAAAATCTGGATCTTCAGAGGGAGTATTATACATTTTTCTTCTACACATTGGACAAGTTTCTTTAATTTTACACCATTTATGATAACATTCATCACATAATATATGATTACATTTTAATTTTATTATTTTTGTGGGTTCAGAATAACATATTATACATATGTTATTATCTGGCTTATTTTGTTTTATTATATTCTTTTTGGATTGTTTATTTTTATTTTTTGATTCTTTTTTTATTTTTTTTAAGCTTTTGTTTTTCATTTTTTGTTTTTTTTTATTATTTACCTTTTCATTTTTCTTTTTTGTCATTTATTTAAAAAAATTTATATTAAATATGCAATATTTTAAATCATAATAAATTGTTTTAATTGATAATATAAAAGATTTGTTATGAAAATTAGAAAGAAAAATATTAAATTGCACTTTAAAATGTTTGATAATTAAAATAAATATGAAAAATATGGTGATAGAGATTTAATAATTTGTAAAAAAAAGTAAAACTAAAAATATATCTTTTTCAAAAAAATAATATAGTTTGTTATTCAAAAAGAAAATCATAGAAAACAATTTTTTACACTTGAAAAATATCATTAAAGTTTAATTTTTATTTGTTTTATAGGAATTGTTTATTGATATTAAAAAAAATAATTATATTATCAAATATTTATTTCAATTTATTTTTTAGAAATTTTTTCTTTATTATATCAATTTACATTTATATTTTTTACAAAATAAATAAGGAATGATTATATAAAAATAGTTATATCAAAGAAAGATGAATGTTCAAATGATAAACAATATAATAATAATATAATTGTTTATTAACTATCCTTTATTTTTTAAAGTGTACAATTATAATTTTTTTTTCAGACTAATTTTTAGAAATTGATTATAATCATCTTTAAACAAAACAATAAATTGTCATAATTTGAAATATATAGATTCAAATAATTGTTCCTCTTATTAATAATTAAATATTCAATATTATTTATAAGTATTTTTCCAAATGTTAATAAAAAACAAATGAATTGTTTATTTTTTCAATATCAAAATTGAATCTGATCCTTAATCCCAATTAATTAATACATTAGAATTAAAATAATTTTTATATTTATTCAATCATTATTTGTTTTAGTATAAACAACCCCTCTCTACCCTAGTCAAAACTTACATCACTTCAGTAAAAAAAGATGAATAATGATTTATAGAGGGAGTAGTCATTCTAAAAAATATAATTTCATAAAATTTATCCAATATAATGATATTTCAATGATTAAAATAATTTAATATATTAAAAATGAAAAAACCTGGCAAAAAACTAATTCTTCAGAAAAAATTGCAATATATATTTTTTGAATTTTGGTTTAGAAAAATCATTCCTTGTCAGTAGTTAATATTAATGATAATTAGAATATTTTCCAGAACCCTTAAAAATTCACCAAATGAAAAAATATTGACAATCCGGACAAGAAATAGTAGATTTAAATTGTCTAGAAATAAATAAGTAATAATAGAATCATTTCTCTTTATATATAATTTCCAAAATTTATGAACACAATCAATATCTTTTTCATTTATTTTTTGTTCTTCAATTTCTTCATTCGGAGCTTTAGTATTTAAATCTTCATTTAAATAATCTAAAAAAAAAGTCATAAATTCATTTAAATCTTGTTGTTCATATCCTTTAAATCTTTTAGCTTTTTTTGAAATAATATGTTTAAAATCAGAAGTTTCTCCGACTCTAGAATGTTCAACCCAATATTGAAATAATAAATGATTGTATTCTTTTGAAAGTTTACCTTTCATTCGTCTTTCATTTTCTTTATTCATATCATTTAAAAAATCTTTAGTTAACAAATATGTTTTAAGTTATATATATTTGATAAACATGCAATCGCTTAATTTTTAAAATATATATTTCCTAAATTATGACTACCACATAATCCATGTGACGATGATTGATTTATTAAAACTAAAATAATATATTATTCAAATAAAAATTTAATTTCATGTTCATTGGATAATAAAATTAAAATATGAAAAGAAAATAATAATAATAATAATAATTATGATAATATTAAAATAATTAACTCATTTTAAAAAATTAAAATAAATAGTATATATTTAGAAGATAAAAATATTTTAATATCTAGTGGATAGGAACTAAATTTTGGAATTTAAATAAAAATGAAAATAATTATAATAATATTAATTTTATTAAATATTTTGAAGAAGTTAGATGTGAGGGAATGAAAGATTATGTAAACTTGACGTAGATAGAATTATTTTTGGAAGAGATTCATTAAAATAATATCAATATTAAATAAATAATAATTAAAGAAATTATTATTCCATTTAAATGTTGAGGAATAAGATTAATTAATGATAAAGGAATATTTTTAATTACAAGATTAAGAAAAAATATAAGAAAATATAGAAAAGAAAATTATGATTGTATTCAAATAATTCAAAATACTCATGATGATAATATTTTTGGTTTTGTTGAATTTAAAGATAGATCAATTGTATCATATTCGAATCATAAGAGAATCAAAATATGGAATTAATGATTATAATTTGGTTATTAAATAAAATATTATTATTAGTAGAAGATATTAAAAAAATTATTTTATTTTAAAATATATGATTAAATATTGAGGAATTTTAAAATATAAATATTCTAATTATTTAATTGTTATAAGATAAAATCAAATATTTTTGTTAAATATATTTAGATATATATAAAATATTATATTATTTCATGGGATTCGGTCCAATCCCAATCACAATCCTCAAAAAATGATAACATTTTTAAAAATAAGAATTTATACAATAAAAATAAAATAAAATAAAACAAAAAAAAAAAACATAAAAAAATCTCAATCCCAAAAAAATTATTAAAAAAAAATGGTAGACGAAGTTGCCAAATCTCAAAAATTAGATAAAAAAGAAAAAGAAACAATATTTCACAAAATAATAAAAGGAACAATGCCATCAACAAAAGTATACGAAGATGAAGACGTATATGCATTTCGTGATATACATCCCGTTGCCCCAACTCACATAATAATAATACCAAAAGTAATGAATGGTTTAAATATGTTATCTTCAGCAAAAAAAGAACATATTGAAATATTAGGTAAATTACTTTATGCTGCTTCTTTAATTGGAAAACAAGAAAAATTAAATAATGGTTATAGAATTGTTATTAATTGTGATAGACATGGATGTCAAAGTGTTAATTATTTACATGTACATTTAATTGGAGGAAAACAATTAGGTTGGCCTCCTTGTTAAAAATTTAAATATTTATTTTTTAAAATTTGATATTTTTAAATTGTTTTGATTTTTTTTATAAATTTTTAATTATTAATTTAAAATCATTAATAAATAAAAATTGAATATATTATAGACTTTTTTAAACATATTATTTAAAAATGTTTATGTAAAAATTGTAAATTAAAATTAATTCTATTCTCTTTCTCTATTAATATATTAATTAAATCTGAATCAGATGATAATATAATTAAATATTGTTGATATTGTTTTTTGAATTGAAGTATTATCTAATATCATTATTGATTCCATTTATATAAATATATTTTTTAATTAAGTTATATAAATTAAAAAAAAATTAAAAATATTTGAAATAATAGTTTTTTTCTTATTTTTAATTCTCCACATATTTAAATCCCCATAAAGACCACAAGAATGAATTAAATTATCATTTATTTGAATAAAACCATCAATAAAATAAATATGAGCATCTTTAATAATTTGAATATAATTATTACTTCTATAAACAAGAAGAAGAAGAAGAAGAAGAAAAAATTAATAAAAAAAATGAAGGTAAAGAAAGAAAAATAGAATACAATAAAAAAATTCCTGATTAAAAAAAGAGAGATATTTTAAGAGTTAAAAAATTCAAAAATCAAAATTATGATAATAATAATAAAAATGATATTAAAATAATAACTAATAATAAAGATGAAGAAAATGAAATCATTAAAAATAATGAGAAAGAAGAATTTAAAAAAGTAGAAGAAGAAGATTTTAAAAATAATAAAAATAGGGAACTTACAAGACAATAATAAAAAAGAAGAAAATATAAAAAATATTGAAATTAATGAAAATAAAAATGATAAATATGATTTCTAATAAATGAAAAAATAGAAATGAAAGAAGAAAAAATATAATTTCAAATTACAAAGATGATGATAATAAAATTTATGAAACAAAAGATTTTAATTCTGAAATTGAAGAATTAAATGATGATATAATTAATAATAATAAAGAAAATTTTTGAAAAAGAAAAAAAAGGAATGAAAACTCGAAATAAATAGATGCAATTATTAATGGAATGAAATTAGCAAAATATTTTGATGAAATATATAAAAATTGAAAAAGAATCTCCTGAAAAATCAATATATTTTGAAGATATGGTTATATTTAAAAAAGGAAATGAAAAAAGAATTAAGTAGAATCTT
>JAJJLU010004201.1:0-16799 GCA_023807065.1 Isotricha intestinalis | reverse complement strand
AAATTTTATTTTTAAGTTATTATATTGGAATTCCGTATTTCTTTATAAATAAAATTTTTTTATTTTTTTTTGATATAATATTAAATTTATTTATGATATAATAACATTTTAACAAAGCTATTCCCCAAAAAAAATTAAATAAAATTTAAAAATTTGAATATTTTGGTGATTGTGTTAATCAATTATTTTATTTTTTATTTATTAACTTAATAATTGAATTGAAAAAACAGTCATTCTAAATTAAAATAATTGATAATCTTCAATTTAATTTTACATCAATTTCCTTAACATTATTTAATTTCATTTAATATTTCCCAATTATATTCTTTTTTCTTTTACACTTAAATAAAAAACTTCCATTTGCTTTTCAAAAATTAAATAAAGAAATCATAAAGAATATAAAAGATTTAAGTATAATAAAAGATAGAATTGAATATTTATCTTATTATATCACCTATAAATTTTTAAAATCTTTTTTAATTTTATTTCAATTTTAAGACACAAAAATATATATTATTTTTATTAATTTTCATTCTAATTCTTTAAAATGAAATATATTCTTTATTTAAAAAATATTGTATTTTTATTTAATAATATGAGATAATTCGAATGATAATTTACCTTAAACTAAAATAAAATAAAAAACTATGAATAGATATAAAGTTAAATTAAATCCTTTGAAAATAAAAAAAAAATGTAATATCTTAAAATACATTTATTATTATATTAAATATAAAAGAAATAAGATTAATTATATAAATAAAACATCATATTAAAAAATCATAACTAATTATATAAAAAATGACTGACAAAATAAGAACTCCAATTAAATCCAAAACATCAAAAATAAGAAATAGTGATACAAAAATAGCAAAATTTTCCAATATTTTAAACAGTCCTTTCCATGCAAAACAAAGGAAGTTCTTTTATAAAAGCTTCAAAAAATTCACAACTATTCTCCAATCAAATAATATCTAAAAATTCTTCTGAAACAAAAGACACTAAATTCCGTCGTTTAAGTACAATTCAATCTCCAAATTCTTTTTTAGGTCCTTTAACCGATGGAAATCTTTCATTAAATATTTTATTAAAAGAATATGAAAAATATCCAATTGGAGAAAATTCAAAAGGAAAAATAGGACAAATAAAGTCTTATGCTTTTAACTCATATCATGAATTAGTGAAAGAAGAAAATGAAGATAGAAAATGTGTAAATACTTTATTAAAAAAACCTCATAAAAAAAAATACAACAATGGCGAAGAATATCTTTTTTTGAGTTTTTGACGGTCATGGAGGCGAAACATGTTCTTCTTTTTTAAAACATAATTTTTTAAACTTTCTTATAGAAGATAAAAGCTTTCCAATTGATATAAAAGAAGCTATAATAAATGCAGTTGAAAAAGCTGAAAAAGAATTCAATAGAAAATATGTTGATATGTTAAATAATAATATTGATTTTAGTGGTTCATGTGCTTGTATTGTTTTAATAATTGAATGTAAAATATATGTTATTAACATTGGTGATTCAAGAGCGATTATGTCTCTTAATAATGGAAATAAAATTCAACCTTTAACAATAGATCATAAGCCTAATAATCCTAAAGAATTTGATAGAATAACAAAAATAGGAGGAAAAGTATATGTTGATCAAGACTTAGAAAATGATAGAAGTCTTGAAAAATTAAAAGTAATTGAAAAAGAAAATGAATTTGATAATTTCCTTTTAGACGGAGTCATTTTCAGAATTTATCCTTCTCATTTAGCAGTGGCAAGGACAATTGGTGATATAAAAGCTAAAGATAAATATTATGGAGGTTTAAATGGAGAAATTATATCAACTCCTGATATTTATACTTATGAGATTAGTTCTAATATGGATTTTATTATTATTGGTTGTGATGGAATTTTTGATAATTTAAGTAATGAAGATATTATTGATACTGCTTGGTTTGCTATTGATAATTGTTCTCATGAAAGGAAATATGATATTCATTTAATTTCTCTTGATATTTGTAATATGATTATTAAAAATGCAATGGATAAATTAAGTTCTGATAATTTAAGTGTTATTGTTATAGGATTAGATGGTTTAGAAAAGTATATTAATCATCAAAAAAATAAAGAAATTAAAAATGAAATTAAGAAAAAATAATTTGATAATGAAAAGAATGTTTTAAAAGATTTTTTTTTTAATGTAAAATGAATTTTATAAGTGGAAGTTAATTTGGTGTTAAAATGTTTAATTTTTAATTTTTTAATTTTTAAAATATGAATATAAAATAATTTGATTAATTTTTTTATTCCTCATTTTCATTCTTTTCTTCTTTATTATCATCATCATTTCCTGAAATTAAAATTTTATCTTCTTCTTTATTAAATTCTTTCTTACTTCTTTTTTGTAAAACTAAACTAATATTATATGAAAAATCTCCATCTTCAACAGCTTTTAAATTAAAAGCCATATAATTTCTACTTTTAATTTCAATATTAATATTTTTATTTTCTATCATTTCATCTTTAAAACCTTTATATTCTAAATTAGAAAATTTATGAAATTTAACCTTAATAACATAATTATCAAATACACTTTCATTTACAAAAATTAAAAAAGCTCCTCTTCTATATTGCATTTCAATATAATAAACTTCACTTTTTCCGATATATTGTTTAGGCAAATTTAAAAAGTTTTCTTCTTTATACATTGATTCTATTTTTGACACTTCAAATTTAGGATAAATATTAATATAAATTTGATCTATTGTTTTTTCCCATTCAAAAACTATTATTTCTGTATTTTTTGGTGAAATTATAATTTTAACACAATTTAAGTCATTTATATTTTCTACATCATTATTATAATCTTTTGTTATTATATTCATTCCATCATTTTCAGTAAATAAACTTAAAGAAATTATTTGTTCTTCAGTGTTATTTTCAATAGCATAAACTGAATAACCGAAATTTTCATTTATTAAAGATTCATAAGTTATACAATTTTTAATTTGATACACATCTCCTTTTTTAACGTTTTTATTAGGGTTTTTCTTTAAGAAAGAAATAAATAAACTTTTAATTTGTCTATTTAATTTTTCTTCTGAGATTTTTTCAGTAACATCTAAAAATTCTATTTGATTTTCAGAAATTGCTCCAATACTAATTTTAACTTGACTATTACTATAAACATTAAATAATAAACTGTAAGTTCCTTCTTTTAACGTTGTTTCTATTATTCCACTTGTTCCAAATGAATATTGAGAATCAATGTATTCAAAATTATAATCAATTTCATCAGTGTAATAAGAGTTAGATTCGTTATTTTCAGAAGACATTGTTTTTATTCTTCTTATATAATTTTCAGTTACGATTAATTGAGCTAAAACAAATCTGAAAAGAAGAGAATGTGGTAAAGATATTGATAAAGAAATTTTGGTTTTTTTTTCTACTTTAAATTTAAGTAAGTTAATATTACTGTCTAATAAAATTATTGTCTTACTTTCAAAATGAAATAAAGGATTAAAGTTTAAAATATAAGTATTGTCAAAATGCTTAAAGTAATGATCGTATTTGTAATAAATTAAGTTTTCATTTTTTAAATTTTCTTCAGGAAAAAATTTAGAGTTTTTAATATCTTCTTCATTAATATTATTAGGAAACTTAATTATATTATTTTGAGAATCTTTATTATAAGGAAGATATAATTCTACATATTTTCTTCCATTAACTTTAAAGACATTTGTTATAAAAAAAGAAATATAATTATTATTATCAAAGAACTCATTCGATAAAATATCTTTTTCTCCGTAAACAATAAAAGAATTATTTGTTTTAATTGTTTCCTTTAAAAGTTCATAAAATTCTTTTTTATTAACAACTTGATGATTATATACTTTATTAAGATAAGGAGTAATAAATTTAAAAATATCACTTGCTAACAAAGGAATAGTATTAATATAACTTTCAACGCTTTTTGCTATTGATTTTTCTAAAATATAAATCCAAAAATTTTTATCGCTTGGATGTAAAAAAAGAGATCCTTTTAAAATTTTATTATCAAAAAGTAATTTCCTATTTTTTCCATTTTTAAAGTTTTTAATTTCATATTCTCCTTTTTCTATATTAAATTTAGTAAATAAATGCTTAAAATAACTTTTCTTTTTTTGATTAAGAATAAAAACACAATTGACTAAATTAATATTACCAAATTTATTAAGTTGTAAATTTCCTAAAATTATATCATCAAAAGTACATTCTTTAAATTTCATTCTTCCATATTTACTTTCTTTAATTAATTTAATATCTTCTTCTGAAATATTAAACTCAGATATATTATCATCGATATTTTCCCCGTTAATTAATTTATGAATTTTAACTAATTTCAATTCTAATTTTTCTTTTTGAATATTAGGAGTCATTGAGTTAAAACCTTTTAATTCATATTTTTCAAATCTAATTTGATTTGCAGCAATGTCAGAGTCTTTAATTTCTTGAATTAATTCTTCGAAGTTTATTGGTGGAATTTGAATTACTTCTTCTTCTTTTTTTTCTATTATTAATTCTTCTTCGTTTTGCTTTTCTTCTTCTATTGGTGATTCATTCCCTGGAACATCAATGTTACTTTCTCTATAAAATTTATACTTTTTACATTTTACTTAGATGCTGTGTTTGAACTACATGATAGAACATTTCCCATTTAAATTTTTATGTTTTTAAGTTAATTATTTTTTGGTTGTTTGGAATAATTTTTAGGAGTTTAATAAATATTTTTTATTTTTTGTTATTAAGGAGTTTTTTCTTTTTATAAATGGTTAATGTTTTTATTGTATTAAAAGGAGTTAGGATTTTAGATGATTTTAGTTTTTAATGTGTTTTAAATAAATTTATAAAAAAAAGCCAAATTTAATTTATGGGTTAATTTAAAGAAAGTTTTTATATTTTAAATTTAAAAATTTCAGCTTTATTTGCATAATAACATATTTAATTTCTTTTTTTTTTTTGACTGATCATTACTTAATGTTATTTTTTGTCTAAATAAGAAAAATAAAAATAATAATTTATCAGAAAATTTATTCAATTTAATAACATAAAGAAAGAAACTAAATAAATCATAATAAAAGATTGCTCCTTTTAAAGAAAAAGAAAGAATGGCTTTTAATACTGTATTTTTAGATATATCAAATAAATACTTTCTTCAACTCAAATTGTCATTCACACACATTAATTAACTTTGATAAAGCAAAAATAAGTTTTGGATGTGATTAATTACAAAAAATATATAATTGTATATCTAAACAATGATAGATAAATCTTTAGAAGAAGAAACTAATGAGAAAGTTAAACAAATTTCTAATCAAAAAAAGAAAAAGTAGTGCAAAAATATTAGTTCTTAACTAAACAGAAAAAAAAATTTTAATGAAATGAAAAATTAAAAAAGCTAATAAAATTTTATTATTTAACACATTGAAATTATTAATTAATAAGAAATATCAGAGTTTTTAACCTATCAACATTAATAAGACCAGCTTCATTTCTTAATTTTATTCCATTAAACATTCAAATATAATTATTATCTAATTGAAAAATTTCAATTGCAATTATAATAACTTACACTAATTTGTACATAACAGATTTATCTGATTCTACATCATTAAAACATTTTTTTCTTTTTACTTTTGAATTCGCTTTAATTACAATTCCTTTTTTTATCCAGTTCTTTAATATTTCAAAATTTAAAAAGCTGGCTTTTTTATTTTTTTAATTGGAATATAATATTCATAACTTCTAATATATTCATTTTATTTTTGATTTACTTATAAAAAATAATATTATTTAAAGAATTTTAATCACTTTTATTTTCTATTATCTTAAAATTATTTATTAAGTTATTTATAAAAATAGTTACTTAATTATATAAAAAAAAATTTATTTGAATAGTTTATTTATGATAAATATCATATATAAATAAAAAAGGGAAGATAAAATTTAACAAAATAAAAAATTTAAATAATAAACAATTTCTCTCATAAAACATAAATATAGATAATGAATGTTAAAGATTATATTTTATATATTTTACTTTAAAATATAAACTTATTCAAAAAAAATGAAGAATATAATAATAATAAATTTTATTCTTTCAAAATCAATTAAAAATAAAAAATTAAATTATTTTTTTTGCCTAAAAGAAAAAAGAAATTTATTATGATTAAAAGAATTTAATTTTTCAGTAATTATAATTATATATATTAAATTCTCATAATTTCCATGTTTTAATTATATAATTTTTTTTTAATTTTTTAACAGATTTGAAATTATTTTTATTTGAAATGGAAAATTGTGATGATATAAATGAAAATAATTTATTAGAAACAATAAGGAATAGTTTAAAAGGAATTCATACTTTATTCATTGAAAAACAATTAACTGATAATCACTTCATAAAAGAATTAGAAAAAATACTTCTTAATTTTTCTATTATTTCATCAATTGAATCTAATTCAGAATTAAATACTAACGTCATATTTCAATTAGGAACTTTAAATATTTTTTTACCATTATTTGAAATATTTTACGAGCTTCAAAAAAACAATAAAGAAGAACACATTTTTGAATTAATATTAAAATTAATAGAAGTACTTTTCTTAAAAGAATATAATTGGTATTTATCTCAAAAAAATAAATTTTTATATATCATAAGTTTATTCTTAGAAAGATACAATGATTTTTTTTTTCAAAATGGAAAATACTTTGAATACATTTCAAATATAAATTTTAGAAATCTTAAAAATTTTAACGACAATACTTCCTTAACAGAAGATTATTCTAAATATATATTATTCAATTATAAAATATTCAAAAAAATTAATAAAAACATTCAAAATAAATTTATAGAACATTTAAATAGTTTTTTCAAAGAAACAAGTATTGGAATTCATGTTGACTTTGATAATATATTAATGAACTTTGAACAAGACTCAAATAGTCAAATATGGAAATTTTCAAGATGTTTAATAAGAGGATTAATATTTAATAGTGAAGGCCCTAAAAAATTTTTACCTCTTCAATATTGTTTATTTAAAAATAATGATAATCTTTTTATTGAAATTTTATCAATTTATAATGAATTGTTTTCTATGTTTAATTTAAGTGATTATAACAAATTATTAAATTCTTTAAATTATTTTTTAGATTCAAATCTTTTTAATCAAGTTATTTCTTTATTAAAAACAAATAATATAACTTTAAAATTTAAAATAATTGAATTGTTAAGAAACTTAACAATGAATATTGTTCAAAAAGGTGAAAAGAATAATGAAGTAGTTTTTACTCAAAAAAAAAATGGAAAAGAAGTTAAAATCACAAAAGAAGATTGTACTGAGTTTTTAAGGCTAATAAAAAATAAACAAGGAACAAAAATCGAAAAAGAAATAGAATTAGATAAAGAAGAAGGAGAATTTATTTTATTATTACATAATAAAAAAGAATTATTTTTTGATATATTAAAAAGTTTAATCAATTCCTTTTTAAATCTCTCTTTAAATAAATTAGAAAAAGAAGAATACAGTTATGTTGATGAAATATATTGTGAAAATAATTATAAAGAAATAATAGATAATATTTTAAGTTCTTTAACTAATTTAGAAAAAGGAAAAAAAAATTTCTATCGACAACAAATAAATGAATTAAAAAAAAAAGAAATTCCAAAAATTTTCAATTATGAAAAAAATAATATTAGAAGACAATTAATTCGTTCTTTACGTTCTTTAGCTTTAATTCAACAAGAAAAATTTAAAGAATGTATTGAAGATATTTATTTAAAAAAATTAAAAGAATGTAAAGTGATTACTTTAAATATATTATTTAATTACTGTGACAGTTCGAAATTAAAGTTATTAACTAAGACTTTATTTTATTTTATTTCTTCTTTTTCTTTAAAGCATTTTTCAAAAGTCTTTATTGATAATTTTGACCCAATAGAAGATTTTATTTATGATTATATTATTTATTTTAACAATGATAAATTTAAATTAAAAGACGAATACGAAGAAAATTATAAAATGTACTTAGAAAAAAATAAAATAATAAAACAAATATTAAAATTAGATTCTGATGGAATTTATACTTTAGATTCTCTTTTATTAGTAATTACAAAAATAATAGAAGATGGAAAAGGAAAAAAATATCTTGATCAAATTGAAAATTATGTTTATGGAGAAAAAGGATTAACTTTAGTTAAAAGTTTAATAAATATTGTTTGTTATCCTATTCAAGAATCTAAGAGTGAAAACTTTAATGATAAATTTAATGAATTTGAAGATAAATTATTGTTTATTTGTATTACAGCTTCTTTAGTAAGAGAAGAAAATTTAATCGAAATGCAAAAGCACTTTTTAAATTTATTTTCGCTTTTAATAGGAATTTTATTTATTTTTTTAAAAAATAATAATGATTTCTTTAAAAAAGCTTTCATTTTTATTTTTAGAATTCTTTATTCTTTTTACACAGCAAGAAAAAAATATAAAAAAAAACATTTTATATTATCAATAATAATGGAATCTAATTTTTTAAATCATCCTATAAGTCATATAAACAATAAAATAATAGAATATTATGAAAAGAAAAAAAATGAAGCTTTAGAAAAAGGAGAAAATCAAATTCCAAATCCTTCAGAAACAATAGAAGAAATAGCTAAAAATTATAATATTAATAATTTAAATGAGTATATTTTAAACAATAGAGAATTTATTAATTTTATTTATACTTTTCAATTCACTTCTGATAATGTTGATGAGACTAATATAAACCAGTTAAATGATAATGATTTTGAAATTAATAATAATGAAAGTAAATACCTTTTAACTGATGAGAAACCTGATTTTAAATTGTTTAAAAAAAAAATAAACTCTCAAAGAATTTTTCAATATATTCATGCTTTATTAAGGAAGAAAGAGTATTTAAAAGTTAAAAAAGATTTATTTTCATGGAATGGATTTTATAGTGATTTAAAAACTTTTATTAATCCAAATCAACAATTAAAGTTTAAATTATCTAATCATTTAACTAAAGACTTTTCTCTTCAAATAATGAAACCTATTTTAGATTTTGATAATTATTATCCTTACTTTGAGAAATATAATATTAAAAATATTTTCAGAGATGATTTCGATAAAGTTTATAAAATTAATTTAAAAATTGATAAAAATGAAAAATTTGAAGATTACTTTCAGGAAGATATTACAATAAATGAATTTGATGAAATTAAGCTTTTTAATTGTTATATTATTAAAAAAATTATTAAAATTTATTCTATTTTATTGTTTTCTTTAATTAGTAAAATAATAATAATATTTCACGTTAAAAAAGAAGAAGATATTAATTCTTTGTTTAATTATGGAAAAAGTAATAAAGAATATATAACTAAATTTAATGTTTCAGATATTAAATTTATAATTAAGAAAAAGATAAATTATAAAGAAGTTGGAATAGAAATTTTTCATAAGAATAATAAAACATATTTTATTGAATTTAATGATGAAAAATCAAGAAATGACTTTTTGAATTTATTTTTAGAGTTAAAATTAAATAAAAGTGAGAATTTTATAGAAATAAAAAATATATTAATAAATACTTATTACAAAAATCAAAAATATTATTCCTTAAATTCTTTAATTAATAATTGGATAAAAAGGAAAATCTCTTCTTTTGAATTTTTAATGTGGTTAAACTTTTATGGAAATCGTTCTTATCAAGATTTATTTCAATATCCTATTTTTCCTTGGATAATATCAGATTATTCAATAATAAAAAACACAAATTATAATTTAAATGATTTACCTTTAAGAGATCTTTCAAAGCCAATGGGAATGTTAGAGATAAATAATAAAGGAAAAGAAAGAAAGAATAAATATTTAACCGAGTTTTATCAATCTTTTAACATTGAAAAAGGAAAAAAATATAATTTAGATGAAGACTATTTAAATAATAATAATATTGAAATAGATAAAATTCCTTATATTTACTCAAGTCATTATTCTAACATTGCTTATGTTTGTCATTATAATATAAGGATTTTTCCTTATTCTTTTTCTTCAATTCATATTCAAGGAAATAACTTTGATGTCGGTGATAGAATCTTTAATAATTTAGAATATAGTTTTTTAAACTGTACAAGTGATAAAATGGATGTTAGAGAATTAATTCCTGAATTTTATTGTTTTCCCGATTTTTTAACTAATATTAATAATTTAAATTTAGGACAATTTCAACATAATAATAATAATATAAAAAACGAGATAATTCAACTTTTTCAACAAATAGAAAAAAAAAATGAAGAAGAATCTATTTTAGTTAATAACGTATTAGTTCCTTTTTGGTGTGAGAATGATAAATTTAAATTTGTTACTAAGTTAAGAGAGTATTTAGAAAAAAATGAAAATTTAAATTCATGGATTGATTTAATTTTTGGAATAAATGAAAGTGGTTTAGGAGCAGTAGAAAATAATAATATTTTTATGCCTTGTTGTTATATAGATAATATTATTGAAAGGAAAAAAAAAAATAATGAAGAAGATAAAATTTATCTTTCTTATCTTGACACGCTTTTTCAATTAGGAGTTAATCCTGTTCAAATTTTAAAAGATAAATGTCCTAAAAGAGAAACAATAAAAAATAAATTTAATAGTAATGTTGTTAAAGGGGGTTTGTTTAAAGAAAATTATGAAATTTTATTTATAAAAATATATGATAATTATTTATTATGTATAAATAGTAATTTGGAATTATATAAATTTTTAATAGATAATGAAAAAAATATAAATAATGGAAATATGATTTTAAAAATAGAAAAAGAAAAATATTCTAAAGATTTAATTCAAATAATTAATAATGATTTATTTACTTTAACAATTCTATTAACAAAAGAAAAAGATAAAATCGATATTATTAGTTTAAACAATTATTCTTTATTTTTCAATAATTATTTATTCTTAAGAGACTTAGACAATTCAATTATAACTTATATGATTGCAGATGAAGATAATAATTTATTATATTGTGGAACGCAAAAAGGAACAATTTTTATTTTTGAATTAATAAAACTTAATGAAAAAGAAATTAAATTAGAAGCAATTCATATTTTAAAAAATCATACAAAAAAAATTTTATTTATTCACTTTAATAATATTTTAAACTTATTTGCTGATTGTTCTGAAGATGGCTTAGTTAATATTTATAGAATACCTAAAGGAGAGTTAATTCGAATTATATATTTAGAACATTATATTTTTAATTATATATATTTATCAGAATGTCCTTTAAGTTGTTTATGTTTCTTTAGTGAAAAAGAAAATGAATTTATTACTTTTTCTATTAATGGAATCTTTTTGAAAAAAGAAAAAGAAGTTAAGGATATTATTTCTATTCCTTTGATTGTTTCTGATGTTTATTTTTGTAATTATTTAATTTATTTAAAAAAAGAAAATAATGGAATTTATTTAAATATTAAAAATTTACCTTATTTAGAACAAATTCAAAAAATTATGATTTCAGAAAAAATAAATGAAAATAAATTTAAAATTATTTATGATAAGGAAGATAAGTTTATTTATATTTGTGAAGAAAGTAAAATTCTTATTAAGATGAATTGTTTTAGTATATTAAATAAATAAAATTTTTAAATATAAAAGATTTACAAATTCATTTTTTTATAAATGATTTTCTTATGAAAATACAAATAAAATATAATGAAATTTCAAAAGTAATTTTATTAAAGTTATATGATTATTTTTTTTTCTTTTTTTTTAATGGAAATAGTTATTATAGATTTCTTGAATTTTTTTTTTCACATTAAATAATGATTTATTGATAAATTAATTGAATTTGAATTTTTTTTAATCTTTATGTTTTATAGATTTATGATAATTTTATTTTTATTGTTTTATGAAATAAAATAAAAATTATTTTTTTTCGGAGTGATAATAATATTGAATATAAAGCATTAGTTTTACTTTATTTATAATTAAGTTATGACATAATAAGAATTTAAAAATTTATTTAAAAGCTTTAGTGTTGAATTATTGTATAATAAAATTTTTGAAATTATAAAAAAAATTTAATTTACAAGTTCATGTTTATTTTTTTTAGACATTAAAATATCTAAATAAGTTAATAATCATTATCAATATATAATTTAAACTTAATCAATAATTTTTTAACATATATAATTATAAATATTTTAAAAAGTTTGTTAAATTATTACAAACAATTTTAAAACACTTTTTTTATTTTCAAGAAAATTTATTTAATTCAGATAAATATAGAGAAAATTTAATTGTATGTTAAAATAATATTCTTTTAAAATATAAACTTTTTCTACCTTTACAAAGAAGGATTATAAGTTATAAATAAAATAATAATAGATTTCATCTATAATTGAATCAAAAAATCAAATAAATAAAGAAAAAAATATTCATATTAATATAATTACTTATTTTAATTATAAATGATAATTTTTATCACTAAATTAAATAAGTGAAAACTTTTTTACAAATGGTGATAATATACTAAATTCAATCATTAAATAACATCTTAATAATTTTTGAGGAAAAATCACAGAAAAGATTTAAGATAAGTAAAAACAGTAAAAATGACATTGTTTAAGAAGGTATTATATAATTAAGAATAACATATATATATAAATTTCAAAGAGTTTTCAATTCATGTCTGACTATTAAAATTTTAATACATGTTTCCTAATATATTTTTAATATCAATCAAATCAATTTTAATTCTAAAATTTTTACATCAACTCATATACTTTCTTATAATTTATTATATAGAAAATAAAAATAAATAAACATTTTTCTTAATATTTATAAATATTAATATAAAATAAATTATCTTTAAATATTTTACTTTTTAATCTTTATTCAAAAAATTCAATAATATAATTTGAAATTTTATAAAGTTTTTTCTTTCAAAAGAATAAAAAAACATTAAGAATTTAAATTGATTTATAAAAAATCTTTTGATTCAATTTTATTTCCTTTAAAATATATTTTTAAATATAATAAACTTTAATAATTTTTAAAAAATATATAAAAAAAAATTTATTTTATAAGTATGAAATAACTATATCAATCGTATTCAAAAAGCAATTTATAATTCAACAAATAAAAATTAATTTTATAAATTAAAATAATCTAATTTAAAAATGTTAGTATCTTTACATTTAAAAACAGAATTTATTATAATAATAATTTTTGTTTTGGTTATTTTTTTACAAGAATACATTGTAGACACTTCAAATATAATAGAAAGATTTATAACATCATTTAGTCAATTTTGTTTAATAATTTTTGGTTCTTTAAAGCAATTTAAAACAAAAGAAGAAGAAAACAAAGAAAAAAAATTTGGTTTAGTAGGATTAATATATTTATTATCAACAATAATATTAAATTTTATTGTCTTTTATTTAACTAATATACTCGATGAAAAAGAATTATATGGTTTAGACTTATTTTTACCAATAATTTGTTTTTTTATTCTTGAAAAAATAGTATTTAAACAAAAAATATATTCTCATCATATTCTTTCTATGATAATTAATTTTTTTGTTATTTTATTTCTTATTTATTTACTTAATTCAGAAAATACTAAATTATCAATTTTTATTTATGCTTTTTTTTTAAGTTATGTTTATGCTTTTTATACTTTATTAATTAAATTTTTTAACGTGTATTATAATATTAATATTTATTTTATTGCAAGTTTAATAGGTTTAATAGAAATGATTTATCATATTGGTTTTATTAATAAAGTTATGAAAGAGTTTAAAGAAATTAAGCTTTTATCTTTTTTATTACTTACTTTTATAAACTTTGTTTATCATTTCTTATATTATTTTATTATTTGGAAATTAGGTCCTATTCATTCTTCAATTAGTGAATGTATTGCTTATGTAATTATTTTCTTTTTTGATTTTGAATTAAGTGATTTTCTCTTTTTTCTTCCTTGGATGTTGTTATCTATTTTTTCTGCTTTTATTTATTTAAATATTATTGAACTTAAGTTTTGTGGATTAAATAAATATCATATGATTTTAAGAAAAGAAAAAAAAAGAAAAATCGAAGGAGAAAATTTAAAAATTTATCATGAATTTAATGAAAAAGGAAATTAATTCATAAATTAAGTCATATAATCTTATTATTAAAAAAAATTTTTTTTTTTTTTAAATACTCTATTATTTTATTATTTAAACCTTATATTAAAAATATATTTTAAACTCTTTAATAATTTAAACATTTTTTGAGAGTTCAATTAACTTTTGATCTTTACAAATTATATTACAACTTTTATTCATAAAAGAAAACATAAAATTAACATCATTCGAAGAATCAATTTCAAAATTCGATAAATTTAAAGTTTCTAAAGAACTACAATGTGAAAACATCCAACTCATATTTTTCACATTTTTCGTTTTGAAATTAGATAAATCTAAATTTTTCAAAGAAGAACAATGAGAAAACATACTTCCCATATTAATAACATTATCTGTGTTAAAACTTTTTAAGTTAAGAGATAATAAAGATGAACAGTCAGAAAACATCCAACTCATATTTTGAATTTTTTCAGTGTTAAAATTTGATAAATCTAAATTTTTAAGAGAAGAACATTTAAAAAATAAACTTTCCATACTTGAAACATTTTCAGTATTAAAACTTGATATATTTAAATTTGTTAAAGAAGTACATTCAAGAAACATATAAGACATATCATTTACTTTTTCTGTTTTAAAATTTGATAAACTTAAATTAATTAAAGAAGAACATTCTCTAAACATATAAGACATATTTGTAACATTTTCTGTATTAAAACTTGATAAATTTAAAGAAATTAATGAAGAACATTTTCTAAACATATTACTCATATTTGTTACTTTATTAGTGTTAAAATTTTGAAAATTTAAAGAAACTAAATTAGAACAATCTCTAAACATTGAATTCATGTTAATAACATTTTCACTGTTAAAATTAGATAAATCTAAAGAAATTAAAGATGAACATTCACAAAACATATAATTAGTTATTTTTAAAGGTTTTTTACAAATGATTTTAAAAATATATTTTCCTTCTTTTGGGAATTGATACTTAAAAGTAAAATCTATAATTTCATCATTTAAATAAATTTCACAATTTTCTATTAGTTCATCTTCGTTTTCTAATCCTTCGTTTGAACAACTTGCTTCTTCAAAACAATTTAAAATTTGGATTGGTTCTTCTGTTTTTTTTATTTCATATTCACAAATTATAAAATTATCTTGTGTGTATGTTTCTGTTGTTTCTTTTTTTTCTTCTTTTTTATGTTTAATTCCTGCTTTTTTAAATGGAAATTTTTTGCCTTTGAATTTTTTTGATTTTATTTTTGGAATTATATTTTCAATGATGTTTGCAGTTTTTATTTCTGGGGAATTTTCTATTTTTTCTTCTTTTTTTTCTTCTTTTTTTTCTTCTTTTTTTTCTTCTTTTATTTCTTCTTTTTCTTTTTTTTCTTCTTTTTTTTCTTCTTTTATTTCTTTTTTTATTTCTTCTTTTTCTTTTATTTCTTCTTTTTTTTCTTCTTTTATTTCTTCTTTTTCTTTTTCTTTTATTTCTTCTTTTATTTCTTTTTTTATTTCTTCTTTTATTTCTTCTTTTTTTTCTTCTTTTTTTTCTTCTTTTATTTCTTCTTTTTTTTCTTCTTTTATTTCTTCTTTTTCTTTTTCTTTTCCTTTTATTTCTTCTTTTTTTTCTTCTTTTTTTTCTTCTTTTATTTCTTCTTTTTCTTTTTCTTTTATTTCTTCTTTTTCTTTTTCTTTTTCTTTTTTTTCTTCTTTTTTTTCTTCTTTTTTTTCTTCTTTTTCTTTTTCTTCATTTGGTTTTTTTTCTTCAATATCAATAATTTTTATTTTTTCCATTTGTTTAATTTTTTCATTCATAGCAATTAAATATTCAATATAAAACTCTTTATAATTATTACTAGAATCATCATAATAAATGGAAGAATTATCATTAATTAATTCCATTTTATTAAAAAGAATTTTAATATCATTTTTCATTTTATTGAAATTATTTATATTTTCTTCAATTTCATTTATTAAAACTTTAATAACATTTGCTTCAAGATTCGTTAAACCTATTTTACAAAAAGAAATAATTTCATGAGAATCATGTTCACTTAAGCAATTATCACATAAATTACATTTACAATTAAAACAATAAGAATGATAATCTTTAGAATGCTTTTTACATAAAAAATTAAAATGAGGTAAATTATTATCTTCTTTAATACTATTTGCTTTAAAAAAAGAATGATTAAAATAATCTTTCCAAGAAATTCTTTTACGTTCTTCTTTAATTAACATTTTAGAAACTAAATCATTTAAATCTTTATCTTCTATTTCTTTTAATTTTTTATTCGATTCTATTTCTTTTAAAATGTCTTCATCCGTTTCTCCGTTAAAAGGATATTCTTTAAAGTACATATAATAAATTAAAGTTCCTAAACTCCAAATATCACTTTTCTTAGAAATTGATTCAATGTTTAAAACTTCTGGTGAAGAAGTTAAAGGAGTTTCTTCTAAATTTATTGATTTTATTTTAGTCTTATCAGATAATTTACTTGAATCAAAATCAGAGAATTTAATTTTTATATTGTTTATTTTTTCTAAAAAAATTAAAAAGTTTGAGAGCTTCATATCTTTAATTATTATATTTTCTCTTTGAATTACTTTAAAATCTTCATTTAATTGAGTTAATATTTCTTT
>JAJJLU010004200.1:0-16804 GCA_023807065.1 Isotricha intestinalis | reverse complement strand
TCCCCATTTAACTTCAGTATTTTCTGGTTTTTTATTTATTTCATTATTAAATCCCCATTTAACTTCAGTATTTTCTGGTTTTTTATTTATTTCATTATTAAATCCCCATTTAACTTCAGTATTTTCTGTTTCTTCTGGTTTTTTATTAGATTCATTATTAAATCCCCATTTAATTCCTGTTTCTTCTGGTTTTTTATTAGAATCATTATTAAATCCCCATTTAATTCCTGTTTCTTCTGGTTTTTTTTCTAGATTAATAATATTTTCATTATTGACAATTGAACTTTTTTCAAATATGTTTTTATCATCTTTATTTTTATCTAATTTAAAACTACTTTCATTTTCATTATTGACTTTATTGTCACTTTTATTAAATCCCCAGTTGATTTCATTATCTTTTTTTTCTTCTGGTTTTTTTATTAAATTATTTACTTCTTTTGGTTCCTTATTCGAAATAAAAGTTGTTTGACCTTTTAGATCATAAAAAGGACTGTGGATATTACTGTTATAATTAAAACTATTATTGTTATTGAATAAACCAGTTTTTTTTTCTTGTTTTTCTTCTTTAATATTAGATTCAATATTTTTAAATGGATTAGAGTTATAATTAGGATTAATTATTTCAGAAAGATTAGTTAATCTATTATTAACTGAATCAGTATCTTTTTTAAAAATATTATTTTGAGAAAAAGGATTTTTTATAAAATCCTTATCTTTATTGTTTTTTTCTTCTATTTTATTTAATTGTTCCACTATATTTTTATTACTTGATAAATCTATCTCTAATTTCTTATTTGGATTATCTTTTAAAGGATTATTATTTTTATTATTTTTAGAATATTCATTATCTAAATAATCAGAATTATCTTTTTTAATTTCATAATTTGGAGAAGGTATTTTTTGAATATTTAAATTTTGTTTAGGAAGATTTGAAATAAAGTCATTTTCTTTATTTATTTTTTCTATAAAATCTTTTTCTTCATCATCTTTATCTTTATGTAAATTTTTCGCCGTATCTGTTATTTTTATCATTTCATCATAATAATTTTTTCCTTCTATTTTTCCTTTTTCTTCTAATTCTTTTTCTTTCTCAATTTGAGATATTGAAATTATTTGTTTTTTATTTTCTAAAGAATGTTTCTTTAAATCTAATCTCTTATTTGATTTATCAGATTTAAATACTTTAATATTTTTACTTTCAATTTGAAAAATATCTTTTTTATTATTTTTATTATTATTATTATCATTATTTTGAGAAACTAATTTATTTTCTTGATTAAAAATACTTCTTTGTTCATCTTTTTTACTTGTAGTAAAAGATTTACTAATATTTTCATTATTAATTTTATCTAATTTTGGATTGGGAGTATCATTAATAATAATTTTATTAGCTGAAAAAATAGAATAAGTATTACTTTTTTCTTTTTTATTTAATTTATTTTCTTCATCTTCAATTATTCCTAAATCAACATGCTTAGGGAAAATTTCATTCACTTTTTTTGAAGGGACTGGATTTGGATTATATTTTTTTATTGTGACATTATTATTTTTTTCTGATATTTGTTTATCTATAAAATTCATTATTAAAGTTAATGAATTTTTATTATTTGGTGATAAAAGTAATGGTCTTTTATTTGGTTTATCTGCTATAAAATTACATATTTTATTTGTTTTATTTTTACTATCATTTTTATTCTTTTCAAAACCAAATATTGAAATATATTTTTCTTTTTCTTCTGGAATTTCTGTTTTTTCTTCTTCATTATTTTTATCTTTTATATTTTTTGTATAATCATTTCCTGAGAAAAGAGAATATTGATTTTTTGAAGGATCTTTATTATCATATAAAATATTACTATCGAAAAATTGATCACTTTTACTTTCCAATAAATTATTATCTTTACTAAATATTATATTATTATTGTTATTGAATAATCCTTTATTCTTTTCATTATTATATAAATCAGAATAATTTTTACCAAATGATAAATTGTCTTTGTTTTTATTTCCAAAAATTCCTTTATCAATATTATCAAAAATACTTTTTGGTTTTGGTTTATCTTCTAAAGTTAATTTTACTGTTTTTTCTTCTTTATTATTTTCTTCCTTTTCTTCTTCTTTTTCTTCATTTGTTTTTTCATCTTTATTATTTTCTTCCTTTTCTTCTTTATGTGAAGTCCTTAATTTATCTGATAAGTTTTTGAATTGATCTACTTTTTTATTAATTTCTTTTTCATCTTCATTTTCATTTGGAATAAAACCAAATTTAATATTTTCACTTATTGGTTTATATTCTTCATTTTTTGGTTTAAAACCAAAACTAATTTCTTCTTTTTTTTCTTTATTATCAATATTATTATCTTTATCTGGAGAATTCTTATTAAATCCAAATTGGAAATTTGAAGAAAGTGGTTGATAAGTAATATTATCAGGTACTTTAATTAAAGGATTATCTTGATTTGATACATTTTCTTTCATTGATTTTCCTTCTTCTTTTTCTTGGTTAAAATTAAATAATGGAGTAACTTTACTATCTTGTTTATTATTATTATCAGTATTAAATAACCATTTAAATCCATTACTTTCTTTATTATCTTTATTATTAGAATTATTTTTAGACAAATCATTGTTTTCATTTCCTGAATCAAATCCCCATTTAAATTTAGTTTCTGGTTTATTTTCTTTTGTATTTTCACCATCGAATCCCCATTTTATAGTTTTTTGATTTTCATTATCTTTTTCTTTTCCGTTTGATTTACTTTTGGAAAATGATTTATTTGTAGTTTCTGTGTTAAATTGATTACTATTAAGAACCGGACTGTTATTATCTAATTTATTAAATTGATTATTTAAACTAGGTTGATTATTGAAAATATTATTATCAAATATATTTTTATTTTCTTTATTAGGATTATCAGATATGTTTTTATTATCTTGAATTGGATTTTTAAATAAATTTTTACTGTCTTTAAATGGATCACCAAATATATTTTTATTGTCTTTCATCGGATCCCCAAATATATTTTTATTTTCTTGTTTTGGAGTATTAAATATATTCTTATTTAATTTATTGTCATCATCTCGAGGAATAATTTGTTGTAATAAACTTTTAGTATTATCAGAGGAAAAATTTAATTTATGTTCCTTTTCTTCTTTTTCTATTTCTTTCTTAATATTTTTTGCAGGATTACCACTTGTTCTATAATTAAAATTTTTTGGCGGAGTGTATTCATCACTAACAATAATATCATTTAAAGTTACTAATTTTTCTGGATTTTCATTTTCTTTATTATTATTTAAAATAATAACTTTTTCTTTTATTTTTAAATTATCATCATCATCAATTAACATATCATCATTATTTACATTATCTTTCATATCTTCATCATTTGATATTTCTTTTTTTAAATGATTATCATCTACTCTATTTGATTTATTAAATAAATCTTCACTTTTTTTTTTCTCTGATGACATAAGAGATTTTTTCTCAATACTTTCATCTTCATCTTCCACTTCTTCAATTTGGGAAATTGAATTATACTTTCCAATTGGATTTTTTTTACTTGTTATTAACTTTCTATCATTATTATTATTTAAAATAATAGGAATTAAATCAAGAACAATTACTTCATTATCTTTCCTTGGAATCATATTATAAATCTTATTAAAAGATTTAGATTTTAAAATTATTGTTTTAGGAAAAGAATTTCCAGAAATAATATAAATTATTGAAGGAATTTCTCTTATTTTTCCCATTAAATTTACATTAAGTGATTGATTTTCATTTAAATTTTCAAAATTAATAAAAATCTTTCTTTTAGGTATTAAATGTTTTTTTCTTAATTCAATTTCATCTTCTGTTGACATTTTAGAATAATTTATTTGATCAAGAACACATTCTTCATCACCGATTAATTCCCTAATTTTATTAGCAGATTTTTCTCTTATTCTAATAGGTTCTTTTTTCCTAAAATAAAAACAATAAATGCCTCTTCTAATATTATTATAATTATTATCTTGATTATCATCATTAGTATAATTATAATTTACTTTTATATTTACTTTATTATCATCATTATTTTTCTTTGATAAAGTATCTGCTGATTTAGAAGCTTTTCCATCATTTGATCCAATTGAAGAAGTACTTTTTTTAACTTCAATATATACTATACTAAAACCAATAGTATCTAAAACACTTACTTCTTCAGGATCTGAATTTATCATTTGAGATATTTTTTTCATTGATTTTGATGGGATTGTTATTTCATTATTATTAGAAAAACCAGAAAGTATATATTTAGCATTTGGAATATTTAAACATTTTCTTTGATTAAAAATATGATTTTGAGTATATTCATCTTGTTCATTTACTTTTTGTTTTTGGGAAATTCTATTTAAAATGAATTTTTCCTTTTCATCAATAATTGACATTAAATCAAAATAATTTATATCATTATTTGAATAACCCATTAATTGAATAATTCTTTGAATTGATTTAGGATTTAATTCAATAAAATCTTGAATAACTTGTCCTTCCTTTTCAAAAGTAAGTCTATAAGTTCTTTTTCTTTTATTATATATATCTCTCATAAAATATTTAACTTCATCAGATATTAAATCCATTTTATACTCATTTATATCTGAAGAACCAATCTTTGCTTGATTTATTGTATTTTGCAATGAAATTTCTTCATCATCACTTCCTAATTGAATCATATTATTATTTTTATTTTTTTTTTCATCATCTTCTTTTCTATATATTTCTTTTACAAAAAAATTCATTGCTGTATTATAAGTTTTATTATTAAATTTCCTAGCTTTATCCCATAAATCATTCATATAATTAATATTTAAATTGTTGTTTTCTTTTGGATAATTCATATCATCATCTATTTCTTCAATTAAAGGATTATAATACCTGTTTGTATTATATCTATCTTTTAATTCATTAAAGACAATATTATTTTCTAAATTAATATAATTTTTATTTTCATTTATTTCACTTAGATTTTCAAAATTTTTTGAATTTTCAGATGCAGTATCATAATTTCCATATTTTGTAATTTGCTTTTTCAGTATTTTTTCAGCTTGAACTACAACTGTAATATTTTTTTCTTTTTCTAATTCATATTCTCTGTAATTTTTTATGATTTGATTGAATAAATCATCTTTTAATTCTGGATTCACTAAAATTCCTCCTAATTTTGTAGGCTCAATTTCAATCATTTGATTTTGTGATGAAGGACGAAATTTTTGAAAAGAACTGTTTTCTTCTTTTCTTTCTTCACTATCTATCTCCATATCTAAATTATAACTTGAGTCTATCATTTTTCTTTCTTTTTCTTCACTTTCTTCTTTCTCATTTTTAAAGCCATTATCTTCACTCATATTTTAATTTTTAATTATATTTTGAGGAATTAATTCTTATATATATTTTTCAAAGTTAATTTAAATATTTTTGGATAAAAACAAAAAAAATTAATTTAAATTAGATTAATTTTTGTTTTTTTTGTTTTGATTAATGAATAAGTATTTTTAAGACTTAAAGATAATCAACTTAATAATAAAAATATAAATACAAATAATTATATTATAATTATTATCAAATAATCATTGAAATTTAATCACTATTGTATTTGATAAAATAAATTATAAATTTAAAATAATTTAAAAATTACTATTAAATAATAAAACTTTAATTTATTTTAAATTATTTGTATGAATTCTAAAAAATATTTTTGTAAAATATGTAAAAGACAATGTAATGATAAAGATGGTTTTATATGCCATTTAAATTCTAATTGGCATAAAAAAAATAATGAAATATATATGAAAAATCCAGAAGCTTATATTGAAAAAGATTCTAATGAATTAAAATATGGTTTTTTAGATGTCTTGAAAAGAAAAGATGATAATAATTATTATAGTCTTAAACAATTATATTCTGAATATATAAGAATAAGAGATAATATTGGACTAAATTCTACTAAATGGGATAATTTAAAAGAATTTGCAAAAGATTTAGAGAATGAAAAATTAGTAGTTTTAAATGAAAAAAATGGAGAAATATTTTTGAAATTTAATAATCTATTTAAAGAAAAAAAAATGAAAGAAAAGAAAAAATTAACTAATATTGAAAGAGTAAATAAAGAAATCGAAAAAATAATTGAAAATAATAATAAAAAACTAAAAACAAACACCAAACAAAAAATACTATTTAAAGAGAAAATAGACACTCCAAATAAATCTAAAATTGAAATATCTCTAAATCTAAACCAAAACTTTTTAGGTAAAAAGCGAAAATAAACTAAATAAAAACATTTAAACATTTTCAAATCAATAATATATCAAATAATAATTAATTAAGTTAAACCATTTTAAATATAAATTATTTATAATTTCTAAATTAATACCCAATTTATATAAATACTTATATTATATAAAAATTTTATAGAATGTTTTAAAGACACATACCTTATAATTGTTGGAATTAAACATAAAATAAATGAGATACTTAAGGATAAGAAGATAGTGATAAAAGAAGTTAATAACCAAAATTTTTGACAATTTCGATATATAGAACACCAAGCACTACAATAATACCAAAAAAATAAAAGTAAAATAAAAGAAATAATAAAGAATCCAATTAATTTTCTTTTATAACATTGAATTTCATTATTTGCTATAGATGAATAAGCTTTTTGTGATTTATCTTCCATTATTAATATTTTATTAAGTTTATATTTCGAAGATGAAAGTTTATTTAAAATGAAATCTATGATTAAAGAAATAAAATAAGTAAGAATACTAATTATTAACATTGATTTAAACTAAATTTCCCATTATGATGGTAAATTTCACTAATATATTTTGAAGAGAAGAAAATAGCTGTGAAAGTAAAATGAAGACTTAAAATAAGAAACATAAAGAAAACTTTAAATAATCTAATTTCTAAAAAGCAATCAATAAAAAAAGTATTAAAAAATATCTGCCCCATTTGTAAATAATTCCAATAAATTTGGAAAAAACTCTTTTATCATTTTTTTTTTGATCATCAAAATCTAATTCTAATAATTCATCATTAGAATGAATTTTAATTTTTTGTCCAATATCATTTTTAATTTTTTTAATATCAATTTCTTTACTAACGTTGTTTTCTCTTACAATATCACTA
Source organism: Isotricha intestinalis (assembly GCA_023807065.1). Lineage (NCBI taxonomy): Eukaryota > Ciliophora > Litostomatea > Vestibuliferida > Isotrichidae > Isotricha > Isotricha intestinalis. The sequence continues at coordinate 9,630 of JAJJLU010004200.1, read as the reverse complement.
TCTCTATTAACTTCACTATAAATAGTTACTTGATCAAAAGAAGTAGTAGCAACAGATTTTTGAGATAATTTTTTAGTAGGAACTCTAAAGTGTTTATCATCATGTTTTAAATTTTCATCTATTGGATGTAAAATACCTTGTCCTGGTTTTTCTTTTTCAAAATAATTATAAAACATAGGATTTTTAATATCTTACATGTCTTCTTGATTGATGATGTTCTTTATTTCTTTTAAATGATGATGGTGATAAAAATTCATCTATTGTTATTTTATCATTGTTTTGTTGAGTATTGGAATTGTTACCCTCACTTTCACCTTCAAAGGAATCTTTTACTAAATGGTTTGAACTTAATTTAGGAGGAGGAGATGATGATATTGATTGATTTTTTGGTTCTACTAAAAGCATGTAATTTGATATTTGGGATATTCCTTTTTTTATTGTTTTTACTAATATAAAAATTTGAATTGAAAATATTGAGAGTTGTAACCAAAAACCTATATTTACTTTGAAAAATTCAAAAGCTTTTTTTGCGCATTTTAATATATTTGTTGATATTGGAGAAAATGATTCATTTGCTTCAGGAAATGAAAATATAAAACCTAAAGCTATTTCTTCTTTTGTTCTTTGTTCTTTTCCTTCACAAGAACATTCTACATATAATTCTTCAATATTTACTTTGGAAATATAACAATCTTCATTACATAAAGATTTACTTATGTAAAAATCTTTTTTTCTATCTTTTAAAGTAATATCAGTTCTTTCCTGATATTTAAATGCATAGCAAATATCAATCAAAAAAGGATCTTTAGAATTAAATATATTAATTCCATCAATATTAGATTGATTTAAATTAAGTAAATCAGTATAAAGAATAGGAATAATTATAGTCATTTCTTTTTCTCAAACTGACTTATCTAATTCATTTCCATAATAATCATATAAAAAATATTCAACATCATTTACAGATGAATTACTAATATTTATATTAACCTTAATCATAATAATATTCATATTTTCTTTAATTTGATAATATTCTAAAAGATATTCACAATAATTACTAATATCAGCAATAGAAATACTATTTTTTTCAGCTATAACCATAAGCTTTTATATTATTTGATGCAAATTGCCCTATATCAGAATTTATTTTTTCATCATATTTATTTGATTAGAAACTTGTATTATGAGCACTTGATTCATATGTTAAATAATTTATTTCCATTTTCTTACTATCTGTTATTACTAAAAATACTTCTGATTTTACATAATGGATAAAAGGATATTGCTCATTATTTACTAAATGAGGACTATTAAAAATGCAATTTATTGTATTTAAGTAAAAAAATATTAGGAATAACATTATTAACTTGAATTTTATTTTTTTTAAAAATGAAATATAATATTAATTAATTTTAATTATAATTATTTTATTAGATTTTTTTGAAATGAAATGAGGAAATTTCTCTAATTATTTTTCTATTAGTTCTTTTATTAAATATTTTATTAATTTTAAAATTTCATATATATGAGAACAACAAATTAAAAAAAATTATGCAAAATCAAATAAAAAAGTACAATCCCCATAATATCCTCTTTTAACCCATAAACTAAAAGTTTTTTTAGACTTTCCCAAAATATAAAATGAAATTTCACTTTTTCCTCTATTAAAGTCTCTACATTCTAATCCTTCTAAAACAATTTTCATTCTCAATCTATTTTTCCTTAAATTTTCCAATCCAACAACAAATCCATCTCCATTTTGTCTTAAATATTGCTTAAGAGTTTCTTCTTCATCAATAAATTCTCCTTCTTGATTAAACACTGGATCTTCATCACTTTCTTCATTTTCATTTTCAGTTTTAGCATCTTTAAAATTATAATTTAGTGTAAATAAACTTGAAAAAGTATATTGCATTATCATTATTAAACCTATTTCTTTAGGTTTTATTAATCTAACCACATTTGAATCTTCTTCATTTGCTGTTGGATCACAATAAAATGAAAATGATTTTTCTCCTCTTTTTTTTACATTCATTTCGAAATTGATTGGATTTTTTTTATTGTTTTCTACTGCACATATGACAAAAGGAAAATCATTATTATATATTTTAGATAAATATATTGATAAATTATCTTTCTTATCTGGTGTTATTTTTTGACGACAATAATCAACAATAACATCCTTTAAAAGGGAATTAGCATCAACTTTATCAGTTACATTTTCTAATTTTATTTCAACAGAAGAATAACAAGTTAAATTATATCCTCTTACTTTATTATTATCATTTACATATCTATAATTGATATCACTAATAACATAATAAGTTCCTTTATTTAATCCTATATTTAAACATAAATGCATTTCATTATTACAAGAACTAATAATATATTTGTGATTTTCATCCATTAAAACTAAATAAGCTAAAACTAAATCTTGTCTACTTCCATCTTTTAAAACAATTCTAGGATTTTTCTGATATAAATTAATATAAGCATGAACTGAATTTTCAGGGACTGTTAATTTCATAACAAAAGGTTTGTGACAATATTTTTTATTAACCCTACATAAAGTAGTATAGAAATCAGGATGTAATTTAGCAATACCAACAGTACAAAAATAATAGATAAAATCATCATAACTCATATAAAACTGTCCATCATCAATTTCCTTAATATTTAATCCATATTTTTTCTTTAAAGAAGGAGTCCATTTAGAATCTCCATCACTCCAATCACCCGAAAATTCACCACTTCCCCAAGGATTTCTTAAATGAATTAATTTCACTTTTTTCCCTTTAGATTCAATAACCAAAATATTTAAAATAGTATAAGCATGACCAGGACATAAACCAACATCTTCAATATCTAAATTAACAGTATCACCACTAGTTCCAGCAGTCATAATATAACCCCTTTCATAACCTTTAAGTATTTGTTCCCAAATATTATCTGCATTATTATTAGTAATTAAGAATTTTTGACTATAACTTTCTGTAACAACATCAAAGACTTCATGTGGCATTCCACCACATCCAATTCTAATATAAGAACCATTAATTTTCGCCCATGCTTTTTCTAATAAAACAACCCATAATTCATTTCCATTTGAAGAACTAAAAGCAAATTGTTTAAAGTATTTACCACAATAAGGAACATAATCATCAATTAAAACTAATTTCCAAATTCCATTAATGAATAAATAAACTCCATAACAATTTTCTTTAGATTTTTCTTTAATATAAAACAATTTTTCAATTAGTTTTGGGAATTTACATAAAGCACCAATAGCAGAAAGGAAATAACAATCACCAAGAGATCCTTGTAAAATATCATCAGGATCAATACCATTATGGAAAACTTGGTAATTTTCAGTATCGAATATTTCTTTAGCTCTACAAAATTTAATATTCTCCCATCCATCAACATCATCTGGAATTGCATCAGGAGGAAGAATCCAATCTCCATTTGAATCTGTTTCACAAAGAGATGAAATTTCAGGAGGAAAATATGAATCTGTGAATGGTGTTCTTCCTTTATATAATGGTTGATTTAAATATATTTTTTTAGGAGATGGCTTGTCAGAAATTGAAGCTGTTTGAATTTTTTGCTTTTGTTCATTTGATATTAATTTCCTTGCTGCTTCTTCTATTTTTTTGTTTTCTTCATCTAAGAGTCTTTTCCTTTTTTCTTCTTCTTCTTTTATTATTCGATTTGTATCATATTTACCTTCTAATTTTATTTCCTTTTGAGCTGATAGAGTTTCATTTTCAATTAAAATGTTTTTTTGTTGTTGATATAAGTAATGTAGTTTTTCAAGTTTTAATTGTTTTTCTTCTGATAATTTCCCTTCTTTTAATAATTTTTCTATTGAATCCATTTTTTGAGTTAATTCTGTTAAATCAGTTATTTCTTCTGGATGTTCATCTGGTATTAATATTTCTTCATCATCTGAATTATCTGAATTGTTGTCATCTTCTTCTTCTTTATCTTTGTTTGATGAAGATGATAAAAAGTTTATTATATTTTCATTTTCTGTTAAAAGCTTATATAAACGTATTTTTTCTGATAAAGGAAGTGTTTCTTCGAATTTTTTATCAGAATCACATTTTTCTAAAATGTTAACTGCTTTTAATACTGAACCTATTGTTTGGATTATATATATTCCTTGATTTTTTGATAATAATTCACTTAAATTTTTCCAATTTTTTTGTGCTTTTTTAGTTAATTCTTTATTATTTTCACTTTCTTGTTGGTATTTATTATAAATTTCAGCAAAATTATAATTTAAATTATTAAATCTTCTTCTAAACATAAAATTATCATAATTAAAATTATTATACATATTCCAATAACCAAAATTTCCAAAATTACCAAAATTACCGGGTTGACCGAAATAACCAGGTTGACCAAAATTATTAAAATTATTATTATTATTAGGATTATAACCATAAAAATTAAAAGCATTATTATAAAAATCCATTGCATTAGAATTATAATAATAACCACAATTAACTTGTGGAATATTTTGATATGTTTTTTTATTTCCTCTTAATTTAGAACTAATTTGTACATTATTTTGTCTTTCAAGTTGATTATCTTTTTTTTCTTCTTCTATTAATTGCTCCTCTGCTTTTTTTATTTGTTTTTTTAAACTTTGTCTAAAAATTTCTCCATTATCACTTTTTCTATTTTCATTAGGATTATAAATAATTTTATCTAAAAGGCTTTTTTTTAAATCATAAACTTCAGGATCTTCTTTCCTAATATCATTTTGAATTTTATTATTTAATTTATCTAACAATATTCTATAATTATCTTTACTTTTAAGAAGCATTTTCACTTTTAAATTTTTAAAAGAATTCCCATCCCAAACATCTTTATTATTTTTTTTTCTTTTAGCTCTTAATTTTCCTTTTTTTTCCTCTTTAACTTTATTTAAATCATCTTCTTTAATTCTTTTAGTTCTTTTTAATTGTGGTTTCAACATACTACTTTTTAATTCATCTTGATAATCACTTAGAATTTCATTTAAAGTATAAAATTCTCCATTTTCTTTTTTTTTATTAGTATTAATATCAAGTAACCATTTTCTAGGAGCATAATCACAAACTTCAACAAAAGTTTTTCCTCTTACTTTATCAATTAATTTTTTATCAAAAAAATAACTTTCTTTCATAACAGGAGTAGTAATCATTTTATCAATTTCTAATTCATCTGTTATATTTTGTAAATTTATTTCATCTTTTATCATTTCATCTTTTTTCAAAAAAGCATTTGTTATCTCAGATAATTTCCCAGTTAAAAAAACATTCTTTCTTTTACTTTCTATAAAATGAGGCTCAAGTTTATTTATTCCTTTATTTGATATTTGCATTTTTAAATAATGAAATTGTTCTCCGAAATTTCCAAATAAAAATCCTTCTCCTTTTGGTTTTCCTATAAATTCTGTTTTTCCTGAACGACATTTAAAACCTAAAAAAGTGATTTTTTTAGTAAAAGTACCAAAAATATGAGTAATTGAATCTCTATAACTTTTTTCTTTTAATTTTAAAATATTTGCTAATTTATTTTTTTTCATTTCTTCTTCATCTAATAATCCAAATAACATTTCTAATTTTACTTCTAATTCATTTGCTAATTTTCTAGGAAACATTTTACAAGTTAAAACATCTTCATATTCAATATTTATTCCAAAGATTTTTTCTTTTGAATTTGTTAAAACTGATATTTTACTTAAATTTTCTCTGTTTTTATAAGTTGCTGTTGTAAATTTTAATGATTTTTCCATATCATTTCCTATAAAATCACCTGGTGATTTTAATATATTATTAAAGATTTCATTAAAAAAAATTTTAGTGTCTTCTTTTAAATTTTCATTTTTTTTATATTTTATATATGTTTTTATAAATCTTTGGTAATTTATATATTTTTTTTTCTCTCCACATATTTCTTTAAAAACTATATCGAGTTGAATTTCTTTTTTTGGTAAAAGACTACTAAATGCTCTTTCAAATCCTTGATATGATGCTGAATCTTTAAATTGATCAAAGAATAAATATTCACATATTGTTTTTATATTTCTTAATTCTTTTTCTGTTAAAGAACTTTCATTCATTTTTTATTTATATATTAAATTATTTTTTTTTGGAATAAATACAGATATTTGTTTATTTTTTATTTATTACTTTTTTTTTTTGAAAATATATTAAAACTATTTGTTAATATTATTATAATTGATTTTTTAGAATAATTATTCATTTTTATGATAAATTGGTATTTTAAAAGGTATTACACAATAATTTTTTCTAATTGATTTCTTTAATTCTTTAGACATTCATTTATTAATTTTTTAAATTTAACATTTAATTTTCCTTCTATTATTTTATTCATTCTCATTTTGAAGATCAATAAGAATATATGTTCAAAAAATAATTTATTTATTATAGTATTTTTTTATATTTAAAAATATTATGTTTAAAAAAATGTAAACCCCATCACCCAAATTTTTATATATTTGATATTTCTAAAAATGAGGAAATTAAAAATTAAGTTTGATGAATTTTTTATTTTCAACAAACGAATAATATATCTTTTATATAAAAAATATAATTTAGATAATGTTTTTTAAATATAAAAGAAAAATGTAGTTTTATTAAAAATATTAAATATATTCTTTTATTGATAAATTGATTCCATTTATATTGAATATTAAACCAAAAGAAATCAGGATTAATAATACTCTTAATCTTCCTGAAAGTTAGAATTATAAAATTACTAATGTAATTAAAAATATTTTATATATTTCAATTTTACTTTTATATAAATTATTACATTCTTCGTTTATTTTTAATTTTGCTTCTTCTTTAGTTTTAATAAATAACAATTAAAAAATAATTATATTTTATTTTTAGATAATTCTTTCAGATTCTTTTTTAATTAAAGTTTAAATAAAATAGATAATGATTATAATAAGAAAAAAGTCGAGAATTTTAAAAAGAAATTTCCTAATTATAAAATCTTTGAAATATCTGCAAAAGAGAATATAAATCTTCAAGCTGTACTTAAAGAATTATATACATTAGTTCAAAAGACTAAAAATGATTCCTAATAACACTAATGAAAAAGTTTATAAAATAGAAAAAATATATTATAGTAATATTCCAGATTTTGACATTAAAAAGATAAATTATGATTATTTTGAAATAATCAGTGATAGAGTTATTAGAACTAAAATATTAATTAATTTAAAAACTGATGAGGATATTAAAAGACTTTCTTTATATTTAGATAAAATAGGTATTAATAATAAATTAAAAGAAATGAATGTCAGGTTCGACTATTTTAATTGATGATTTTGAATTTGAATATTTTAAATAAATAAATTGGAAAATTGTTTTTTTATAAATAATATTTGAGTTATTATGTATTATTATTTACATGGTTTAATTACAATGTAAATTAAAAATAGTGTTATTATTGGTTATGAATTTTTAGTTAGTGATTTAAATGATTTCCCAATTGATGAGATAATGTATGTTTATGTGTACCAATATATTAGAGAAGATGAAAATTATTTTATCGGTTTTAAAACACTTGAGGAAAAGAATATTTTTACTTCATTAATTTCAGTTAGTGGTATTGGTAATAAAACTGTTTTAAATATTTTATGTTAAACTGTTCCTAAAAATTTGAAAATTTCAATTAAGAATTCTGATGTTACATATTTTGAAAAGATTCCTAGAAAAAGTGTGTTTCAAATTATTTTAGATTTAAAAGGAAAACTAAATGATTCTTTACTTAATAAAATTACTTATAATTAAAATAAACTTACAGCCAAAAAATCTTTAATTTCACTTGGTTTTATTAATAAAGAAATCGATGAAAATTCTAAATGAAAGATGAAACTAAAACTGAAAGTGAATATGTCAAAGAATCTTTGACTAAAAAAAAAAAATGGGAAGTAATGATATTTATGTAAGTGAAATCCTTAAAAAGGATGATGAATTAGATTTATCAATTAGTCTTTCACAACTGATTGGTTAAGAAGAAATAAAAAAAGAATTAAAGATTTTAATTTCAGGTTCAAAACAAAGAAAGGAAATCCTAGACCATGTCCTTTTTTATGGTCCACCAAAACTAGGTAAAACGACTTTATCTTGTGTAATAACTAAAGAAATGAATTCAGAAATTAAATTAACTAATGGTTCATCTCTTATTAGAGGTGGTGATCTAGCCACTATTTTATCTAAAAAAATTATTAATTATTGAATTATCATTTATGTAAAAAAGATAAATTTATTGGACTGAAATTTAAAGAAATTTCCTTGTCTTTATTTTTTATTTTATTCATTGTTATATTTCTAAAAATTTTAAAGTCTTGACTATATAAAATTGTATCAATGTTATTAAAGGAAAAATCTAGTTAAATCAATTAAATCTTTTTCAAAATGTTAATTCAATTAATTCAATTCCATCAACTCTTGTAATAACGTTTTCTATAATTTTATCTAAATTTATTGTTTTTAAACAGACTTTAACATTTTCTAATTTTGATGAAATTATTATTGAAATTTCTGCTGTTTGAATTCTATTTTTATATATTATAATTTTTTTTTAATTGTTATTAAATAATTTGGTACTTTACACATTGGAATATAACTTTGAATTTTAAATTGAGAAATTCTTAATTATGAAAAAATTACTTTTAATTTAATAAATGTAAATTTATATTATTATAATTATTTCCTATGTAAAAATAAGAAATTCTATTAAATTCTAATCCATATTATTTCCATATGTTTAAATATAAAATTATCACTATTTACTTTGAAGGAATTTAATATCTACTTTTTTTATTATAACATTTAATATTATATATTGTTCTATTGTTTGAATTGAATTTTCATCTTCGATATTTCCTGTATTATGGAATTTAATATTTATTTAATTCCTAATTTTTAAAAAATGAAATATAAATTGAAAAATATTATTAAGTGATTTGTACATATATCAGATATTAAATTTTGACTTTCTAAAGTTATTGTATTCCACAGAGATAAGTTTTTGAATGAAAAGTAAATAAAATTAAATATTGAAATAGGTAAATATATTATTCTATAATAATAATATGTTATTTCATTATTATCTAAATTAATTATTTTTCCTCCAGATTATTTTATCCTTATCATTACTTTTTCTTTTATATTCTGTCACTTCAAAATTATATATTCCTCCTAATAAATTTATTTCTGTTTTTTTATTTTGTTATTCCAATTATTATTTTTCTTGAAGAAATTAAAAATTATTACTTTTGAATTTAACTAATAATTTTGTCGATTGAATATATATATCGATAAAATTTAAAATCCTACTTAAAATATAATAATACCAATTTAATATTTTTATATTGTACTTAATTTTCTGTTTCTTCTCTTATTAATGTTTCTCCTATTAGTATACATTTTTTCTTTTAAAATTTCATTTAATTTTTCTTTTATAAAAGGTAAATCATTTAAAGTATTTTCTAAATCAAATTTAGGTAATTCTTCAATTTATTTAATTGAAGAGAAACAACAAAATTTGTAAAAACAATTCTTATTCTTAACCAAGTTAAAACAAATCTAATATTTT
>JAJJLU010004199.1:0-16810 GCA_023807065.1 Isotricha intestinalis | reverse complement strand
CCCCAAATCATTTATTAGATAATTTAGAAATAAAAGAAAAATAATTAAAATATATAAAATATAATTATTTTAAGTTAATTTATTTGAAATTATAAATTATTTCTTAAAAAAAATTTAGTAAAAAAAATTTTTTGGAAATTTCCCGTACTTAAGGAATTAAAAAAAATAAATTGAAAGCATAAAATTTTCATAAAATAATATTTTAAAAAATTAAAGAATTTAATTAAAAAACTTTTACATGTACATATAATTCATTATAATTAAATGAATAGTTATAATAATACAATTTCATACAAATTTGTAATCATCAGCATGAATAATATTTTCTAATACTTAATTATATTTTAATTATTTAATTGTTGACCAATTATTTTCGTATCATTTTGGCTTTGACCATCATTTAAAGGATTAAATTATTTTTTTTTCAAAAAGAATTATCATAAAAATATTAAAAATCACATTTAATTTATTTTATATTTAAAATCTTTCTATAAAAACAAATTTTTATAAAACAATATTATCTCTTTCTTTAAAAAGTTTTATCTGTTTAAGTAAAAAACACAATTATAAAATAAATGCTTTTATTTTTCTTAAACCATTATTTTCTGACAAAAATTGAAAAAATAATTGATTCCTTTTGAATTTAATATTCTCAAAACTTAAATAATTTTTTGTGTGCCTTCATCATTTTATCTTATGAAAATATCTTTGGATAATATTTGAGAAACACATCAAATTTCATTATAATAAGAATTATAGTAAAAAGAAAAGAAAAGAATTTAGAAAATAACATTTTTTTAAATTTCAAAAAATCAAAAAAACACTTAATATTAAAATAAAATTTGGATATATCAAATTTTAAAAAACAAGTAAATCAATTTTTAAATAGATAAAAAATGTTCATGGTGATAGGATATATAAAACCTATTTTGAATAAAATTATTCATAATGACTAGCTTAAAGATAAAAAATATATTAAAAATTAATAAAAGAGATTTATCCAATAAATTAAACTATCTCAATTTATCTTCTAAATACTTCATTACAATATAAAATTCAGATATGAATTTTTAGTTAAAATAATCAATTATTGTTTTATTCATAATACTATATTTATTTTTTTCACAGTGTTTTTTGAAAATTTTAAATATGTGTTTCCCTATTTAATAAATTTTCTAATAATTGAATTAATTAAAAAGTAATATTTCTCCCTAATATCTATTTGTAAAAAATTGATTTTAATAAATCCTTTATAATATTCTTTTTTTAAATAACTAAGATACAACTATAAATAGTCATATTTATATATAATTAAATTTTATCTTTGTTAAATAGTTCTTAATAATTCTAACTATCCTTTTGAATGATTTTTCCATTTGAATTATATTTTATTTTTTATGTTGCTCTATTAACTATTGTATCCCAAAATATTTTCTTTATTCTATTAAAAAATTTGTATTTTTATATCAGAGTCTATAATTGATTTATTAAAGGTATATTTTGGATTCCAATTATCTAATATAAATAATTTTCCTTCAAATTAATTCATTTTCTATTTTTTAATTTAATAAATTTTTATATAATTGTCCATTATTTTTCGAATAAATCTAAATCCTTTTTTTCAAAAAATTTCTTTTTATCATCTTCTTCTATTTATTAAATTGAATATATATTTCTCTTGAATTATCATCCACTTATTTTTTCTTGTTTATATTATTTTTCTCTTTTTTATTACCTTATCTTCTTCTTTTCTTGCTCCACTCTCCCTTCATCTTTATTTTTTTTTTGACCCACTTTTTTAGATTACTTGACATTTTTCTTCTTTTGTTCATATACATTATTCTTTTGAATAAAATAATTATATTCCTAAAAAAATATAAATAAAATATCTATAATATTTTGAATAGAATGAATAATTTAAAAGAAAATAATTAATCTAAATAAATGAATATAATATAAAGGAAATAATAGATAATTTTGAAAAAAAAATTTAAATTTAATTTAACAAAAGGAAATGTTAGGAAATAGAATAAAAATTGAGACAATAATAATTCAAAAGTCAAGATTTATATTTTAAACAATAAAATTTTAATCTTATTTATTTGATAAATAATTAAGTAGAAAAAATATTTAATGTCCAAAAAAATTTTTAATTCAAAACAATTTCATGAAAATTATTCATCTAATATAAAGATAATTGACTTTATTACAATAATCAAGAATCAAATTGATAAATATTTCGGAGAAATTTAAATATTAAAATTATCTTAAAAAAGAGTATTGAATTCATTTTAATAATAAATAAAATTTTTGATAAAAATTTAAATTGAATGATTATTTGGATTTAAAAAATAAAAAAATATAATCTAAAAAATTAATGACCATCATTAATAAAGCAATTTACAATTTGAAGGTCTTTATGAGTGGATTTAACAATAAAATCTCCCATCCCAATATTATCATTTGGATTATTATGATATCTTAATTTGACTTGGATTTGCGATTTATTATTTGGACCATTTAAAGAGCCATTACTACAACTAATAAAAGTAGCAGGATGATTAAAAACAACAGTTAATATTTGTTCATTACATGTATGATCTCCATGATGTTGTGCATTTATTTGAATTCTAAAATCATCTCTTCCTGTTTCAGGTCTTTGATTAATATGAGCATTACAAGTATAACATTTACTTCCGCCCTTTTGATCACTTTTGTTACTTCTGTGACTGTTTTGATTACTTCCAAGATGATTTTGAGATGAATTTTGATGATTACTATGACTTTTATCTTGTCCTGTGTTCTTCGTATTAGTACAAGAACGACATGTTTCGCATACCATTCCCATTTTATTTATAATATTTTTTACAATTATTATTCAATCTAATATTTATTTAATTGCTTTTTTATATAAGAAAAATAAAAATTTAATATTAAGAAAAACATATATCATTTTATAATTTTATTTAATTTAATAATATTAAAAAAAAACTATCATATAATATCTTCAAGAAAATAATTAAATCTGAATAATAATTTTCATTTTTAATTTCTATTTTTTAACTTTGAACTTTAGAATTTAGTATTAATAAACATTATTTTTTCAAATAGATTATATCAATAAAATTTATAACAAATAAAACATGCTTTTATCTCAGAATCAAAATAATATGAGCATAAAATTTTTACAATAAAAAATGAAATTAAATTAATTAAATTAAATTATCACATAAAATTTTTTTAAATTTTATAAATGTATAAATTTATTATTATAATTCAAATTCATATTATTTTTTGAAAATAACAATATTAACTTTAAAATCTCATTCAGAATTCTTTTTTAATTATCAAACAATTATTTTTTTAACATAAAAAGAATTTAAGAAAAAATAAAGTTTTTTTCTTGACATTAAAAGAAAATAAATCTTTTCTCTTTTTATCTTTAATAACAAATTTATTTCACTTATTCTTTCAAATATATTAACTCATCTAATTACTGCATTATTGAAATATATTTTTACCTTATAATCTAAATCCCAAAATATTGTTCTTTCAAATCAAAAGACAAAAATATTTTTTATCTTCTAATAATATTTAATAATTATACTGAAATATATATAATTTGAATGTATTAATATTTCTATATTTTTGAGTCATTTTTTCTTTTCTTTCATTTTTTAATTTGATTTTATCACATGAATATGAAATTGATTTCTTTTGGAATTATTTGAAATTTATTGTTTTAAACAAATTTTTTATAGTGAAATCTCAAATTTTATTGTCAAAATTATTTTCATCTTTTCCTATTAATATCCTTGAATTTAAAAGAATTATTTATAAGAAAAACATTCAAATGATATCATAAATTACATTAATTTATCATCAGGAAGAAAAATGATTTTTCTTCATATAACATAATTTTTATGTTATTTGAGAAATCAATTTAATTGATAAATTATTATCTTTTAATAATTAATTTGTTTATTTCTCTTTAAGAAAGAAAATGCAAAATTTCATATCATTAATCAATAATAATTATAAAGAAAAATTGGTATTCATCTTCTTTTTTTATATTTTGTTGAAGCTCAATATAATAGGTTTATCATATAAAATTTTATTAATTTGTTCAAATGATTATGATTTTTTTCAGATTTATCATTTAATCTTTATAAAATTTGTATTTAATTTAATTTAATATTTTTAATTTAAACTTTCATAAAAATTTAAAAAGATATATCTTTTAAAATTATGTTTTTCAAATTTTTTTAATAAACTAATTTAATTTTTTCATATGATATTTTTCTTAAATTTTTTAAAAATTAACTAACACGAATAATTTTAAATAGATGAGAGAATAATTTTTCTACATACATTCTTTTTTTATTTGTTCCCATTCTTTTTCAATTTGATTTTTAAAAATTTGATTTTCTTCAGGAGAATTTTTTTTATAAATATTTTTATAATTCTTTAATTTCAGAAAAAGACTAGAATACTTTTGAACATCAATATTTCCTTTAGCAACTTCATCATAAATTTCCTTAATTAATTGTTCTAATTCATTATTTATACGATTGATAATTTCTCTCCAATAAACATTTCCTCCAAATTCTTCAACAGAAATATTACCATTTAATTTTTTGTTTTCTTCATCAATTAAACATTCTGAAACTAATTTTTGATCATGTCTTAAAAAAATTCTAATAAATTTTTGTTTTTGATTATCATTGCATTTAATATTATAAACCATAATTTCTCTATTTTCAATTTTTCCTTCAATATTTAATTCATTTTCAGCATATTCAAAAATCATTTTAATATCATTTGCTTCAGGAAGTTGAATTATTCTTTTCCAATTAATAATAGGACCTCTGTTTATAAAAGTAACATTTTCTTTTAAATTACTATCATATTTATAACAAATTCTATAATAATTAAAATGAAAAAAATTTTCGAAGTAACTTTTTGGAAATTTTTTATTAAAAAAAAGTCCCATTAAAGCATTTCCATATGGTATATAATCATTTGGATTTAAATTTTTTTCAACTTTAATTTCTAAAATTGATTCAGTTATATTTTTTAAAATTGGAGTGTTAATTAATTCACCACAAATTTCTATTTTATGAACATTTAAATTAGAAAATTTAATAAACAAATTATTTCCATCTTCATCTTTTTCTCCTGTTCTCATTGGAATCTCTTTTAAACTTTTTAAACTTTCTTTATAAAGCTCAATCAATTCAGAAATACATTTTTCAAAAATATTTCTATTTACTTTAACTTTAAGATCTAAATTATTATAAAACTTATTAACTTTAATTTCTACTTCTTCAACAGAACTTAATTTTTCTCTTTTATTCTTAATTTCTTCAAGTAATTTAAATCTCATTTCATTTGTATAATCAAAGACTTTTAATTTATTTTCTCTTCTAAATTTATCAATAACATATTCTTCTAATTTTAAATCAAAATTTCTTCCTCCTAAAGTAGGTAAAGATACAACATTTAAAACATTAAAACTCAAAAAAGTAAATTTTGAAATAATAAAAGATATCTTTGAATTTCCACCATCAATAAATAAAACATATTTTTCAATATAATTATTTGGAGTCTCAACAGGATTTTCTCTAATAAATAATTCAGAATATTTTTTATAACCATAAAAAATAGTTATTGCACTTGATTCATTTATAATAGCAATTTTTTTCATTCCTATGTTTAATAATATTCTCATTAAAGTTTCCTTTTGAACTTGAGTATTAAAATCAGGAACTGAAAATGTAACTGAATCCATTTGTTCATTAATTAAAATTGAATTCAATTTTTTTAAAAAATCTGATAAGGTTTTCTCTGGTTTTAAATTTTCTTTTTTATTTATTGAAAAATCTTTTTCTGATTCAAATATCTTGGCTTTCATTCTTGGGAAAATTCTCGATAAATTGGAATAGGAAGAGTCTATTTTTTGTAAAATTAAGTTTTTTGAATTTTCACCTACTTCAACATTATTATTTGAATAAGTAATATAACTTGGAACCTTTTTAAGAATTTTCTCTTTAAAATTATTGTTTAAAAGAGAAATTTTTGAATATATTGTTTTTGATGAACCCAAATCAACTCCTAATGAATTAAATAATGGAAGTGGAGATTCCATTTTATTTTCAATATTTTATTTTAACAATTTATGAAATAAAATGTGAATAATAAATAATATAAATTTATTAAAAAACAAATTAATTTTTCCCTGTTTCCCCATTATAATTTTTAAAAGAGGATCTTTCATAATCATCATTTTCATTTTTACTTTTTTCTTCTTCAAAAAACATATCTTTTGAATAAATTGAATATAAAACAGAACAATAAAGTCCTAAAGTTAAAAAAACAGCCATACATATCATACAAGATGCAAAAGTATAAAAACTCTTTCCAAGTCCATCATGTAATTGTTTTAATAAAAATTTAACATCATATCCAATAAAAGCACAATTCATTAAAGAATAAATTGAATTATTTTCTTGACCTAAAAAATCTTGTATAGCGTTTGATAAAGGATCAATAGCTTTTGCTGCAGCAATTAAAGTATTAATAACAATATTCATTATAGAAGAATATTTGGTACTTAAATCTGTAAGTTGTGCTGAAACTATAGTATAAATATTACTGTTTTTTTGTTTTAAATCATCTAAAATTGCTTTTATACTAGATACTCCAGTATTCACTTTTCCATAACCAGCTAATTCATTTGTATCTATATTTCCATATCTTTGTGATAAATTTGAAGTCGTCCAATCAGGATTATCATATAAATATAATAATTTTTTTTCATTTGATGTTGCTGCGGTATTTGAAGGGGATAAATATGTATATCCATTTGCAAATTTTAATTTTGAAAATATATCATCATAAATTGTTAATTCTGAAGTTGATTGATATGATGTTGAACCTGATTTACTTATATATTTATTCATTTCTTCTAAGAAAGAATCAAAATTTTGGTCATTTCCAGATAAATCAACATATTTATGATTTAAATATTTTGTTGAATATTCATTTATTTGAAAAGCTGATATTACTAAGGATGTAGTTTTTGTTGATATATTTGATTGAAATTCTCTTATATCATCACCATAATTGTATAATTCATCTAATTTATCCATTGAATCATCAAATCCAAATGCAGTTTTTAAATCTCCATTTCCATTAATACAAACATTTAAATATTCTGATGATTTTCCATTTTTTAGAATTCTTGGTGTTTCACTTTTTAAATTATTGTCACTAAAAATATAATGACCTACACTTGCACAATCTCTACCAAAAATTCCAATTATACCTATTAAACCAGATAAAATAAAAATAATTATTGAAAATAAAAATAATAGATTCCATGAAATATAATAAAAAATTTTAAATAAACAATTGAGTGATTTTAAAAATTCAAAATAATGAAAAAATAAAAGAATAATAATAATAGCAGAGAAGATAAAATTAATTGTAAAAATTGCATTACTTAATTTTTTGCCAATTTCAATTATTTTATCTTGAATATTCATCCAAGGATCAGCAATATCTTCAGTTAATTTATCAAAATTTTCTCCTAAAGAAGAAATTTCATTTGTAGTATTTTTTAACTTTCCAGAAACTTTATCAGTTAAAGATTCATCAACAATATTATAAACCCGATTTAATAGAACAAAAATTCCTTGAGTTAATAATTTATATTCTTCATTTAATTGATAAAAAGTTGTTTTAGATTTTATATAAGGACCTAAATTATAAACATAATCAGGAATAATATCACTATAATCCTTTGCAGTAATTGTATTAGTTGAAGATTTAATTGAAGGACCTGTAATATCAAACTTATTTGAAATAATATTATCATATACTGACTCTAAATTTGTTTCCCAATCACTTATTTGTGTATCCATATTTTCTTTTGCTCTTTTAAAAGCCTCTTTATAATTAGTCATTGAATCAGTAACAGCATTTCCTAAATTAATTAATATTTGATTAACTCCATTAATTCCACTCCATTTAGGTCTATTATTTGTTTCTTGTCCATTTACAGTTTCAATAATCATTTTAAATATTGAACATGAGGCATTATCTAATGAATCAAAAATTGAATACGATTTAATTGTTCCATATAATGCAAATCCTGTTCCTAAAGCATAAGCTCCTATTGTTGTAAAGAATAATATTTTAGTTAACGTTTTTTTAAATTTCAAAGGACAACAATAAAAAAAACATCTTACAAAATAATTACAAAATCTACAACATGAACAACAAATACAAACTGGCCATATTATAATTGAGACAATTCCAAATGTAATAAAAAATAACATTACAGATAAATGTTCTAAATATTTTTGTTTTGCTTCATCTTTATCGCCTTTCCCTTCAATTAAATCTATTAATTTTTGAATATGTTCTTCATTATCTTCATATTCTTTATCTTGTAATGAATGTCCCCCACTTTCAAAAAATTCTTTTACTTCTTTTGATGATCTATCACAAACTTTTTGAACTGAAGGAGAATCTAATAAATTCCTTATTGAAAATTGAGAATTCTGAATTTGAGATATTTGAATTAATGTTATAAAGATTTTTAGAATCATTAATTTTTTTTTTGGGAATATACTCATTCAAATTTATATATATTTTCAAACTTGAGTTAAATAGAATTTTCTTTGTATTTATAATCAGTAATTTTTATCATGTATGTTTTTTTAATTTATATTAAAAGGATTAATAAGATTCTGATGAAATATAATATATCGATGATTAATTTAATATTTTTTTATGTTATTTAAAATAATATTTAGAAAAAAGATTCATTATTTTCAATTTAAAGAATAAAATAAACATTTACTTATTCTTTTTATTTTTGATTAATTTTTTTTACGTCAAAATAATTATTTATTTATCTTATAATGAATTCACATTAAACAAATATAATTATAACATTAAATTATATCAAATAATAATTAAATTAAAATAAATAATTATTTTAATTTTTAACTTTAAGTAAACTTTTCCAATAATCATAACTTTTTTCATCATATTTCCAAAAAGAATCTCTTCCATTTTTATCAATAATTTCTCCATTCTTATCTAAAATATAAAGAGTAGGAATAGAAAAAATCCATAAATTACTTGGTAAAGAATTTCTAGAAGGAGAATTATAAGGAATTGAAGTCCAAGGCATAGAATTAAAATATTCATTAAAATCATTTTCATTATTATCAGAAGAACAAAAAATAATTTCTAATTTTTTCTCATTTGCATTTATTTTTTTATAAAAATTTGATAAAATTGGAGTAAATTGACGACATGGAGGACACCAATGGGCAGAAAAATAAATTCCTATTAATTCATTATTTTTAAATATTTCTTCTTTTGAAATTTTACCATTTTTTGTCAGTAATTCTTCTGGTAATGATCTTTTAATATCAATTCTAGAACAACAATCACCCATTTTATTTTTTATTTAAATATATATAATTATTCATTTATAAAGAAATTCATGATATTTTTATATAAAAAATATATTAAAAAAACATTTATTAATGAAATATCTTAATCAAAATACTTCATAATTACTATTCATTCATATTAATTATAACTTCCAAAAATAAAAAAAATTATAAAAATTAAAAAGCCAAAAAATGACTGAATACAATCCTTATGCAGAAATAACAAGATATTCTATTGGGGATACAAAAACATTAAAAATAGGAATAATAGGAGATACTCAATTAATACCTTTATCAGTAGATCATCCATTTCAATATTTTTCAACTTCATTAAAAAAATCTTTAGAAATTTTAAAAAATAATAATATAAATGTTTTAATAATTGATGGTGATATTACTGATTATGCTAAACCAGAATCTTATGATAACTTTTTATTTCAATTTAATGAAGTTTATGGAAAAGAAAATAAAGAAAATATTCCAATATTAAATTTAATTATGGGAAATCATGATTATTGGTTAAGTTATAATTTAGAAAATAATAAATTAAATATTGAAAATGGAAAAATAGAAGAAATGCAAAAATTATTTGAAGAAAAAACAAAAGAAAAACCTTTTTCCCATAAAATCATTAATGGATTTCATTTTATTAATTGGTCTTGTGAAGATGGAAGTTTAGATAATCCAAATAAAAATCATATTTGGTTTGAAAAAGAAATAAAAATTGCAATTGAAGAAAACAATAAAATTCCCATTTTTGTTACTACACATTTTCCTCCAAAAAATACAGTTTATGGAAGTGAAGAATGGGGAGAAATAAATTTAAATAAAATATTTGAAAAATATCCTCAAATTATAAATTTTTCTGGTCATAGTCATTATAGTTTAATTGATGAAAGAAGTATTTATCAAAATAATTATACTTGTATTCAAACTCAAAGTTTAAGTTATATTGAATTAGAAAAAGGAAAAGTTAATGGTTCTATTTTAAAAAATGAATTTGATGATTTGTTAATTTCTGCAAAAAATTTTATGGGATTAATTTGTGAAGTTAATGAAAAAGAAGTTTTAATTAAAAGAATTTCTTTTGAAAAAAATTTATTCTATGGTGAAAATTGGATTATTGATATTCCAATTGATAAAAATACTTTTAGATATTTATATGATGTAAGAAAAAATAAAAGTAATAAACCTAAATTTATTTTTGAAAAAGATGAAGATAGAAAGGTATTTGTTGAAAAAATTAATGATAAAAATATAATTAAATTTAAACAAGCAACACATGAAAATTTTGTTCATTCTTATAAAATTATATTTAAAGATAACAATAATAAAGAAGAAGAATATTTATATTTTTCTGATTTTTTTTTAATGCCTTCTGATAGAAAAGACATTATTAGTTTAGGGTTAGTTGAAAATTTAAAAGGTAAATATAATATAAGAATATATGCTATTGAATCATATGGGAAAGAATCAGAGAATTTCATTGAAGATACCATTAATATTTCTTAAAATACTTTATGAAATAAAAATGATATATTAGATGTAAAATAAATTAAATAAAAAAAAATAAAAAAACAATAAAAACTTAAATTCCAAAAAAGAAAAATGTTTCTCCTCTTTCTTTTTTTCCCTCCTTTAATTTACATGGAAACAATAAAAGTATGGGAATGTGCCCCAAAGCATTTATCAAATCGTTGTTACTCAATAGAAACAATATCATCAGAGCATTCACGTGACAAATACGAAATGACATATGTATTTCAATGTCCTCCGAAAACACATTGTCAAGCACTTCAAGGATATTCATATAGATATTGTGTTCCAAATCTTCCTCCAGGATTTGATGATGATTATTGTGAATTAAATAGTGATTGTTTCAGTGGAATTTGTTATAAGAAAAGATGTTATGGATTTAAAGAAGGAGAAGAGTGTGAAAATACTAATCAATGTGGAAGTCAATTATCTTGTTATAGATTAAATAAATTTGATAAGAAAATGTGTCTTCCTATGATTAAAGAAGGAAAAAAATGTGAAGTTAATGATGATGAAAAAAATGGAGATTTTGGTAATTGTGATAAAGGATTAGTTTGTGCTACTTATACTTTAAATGATAATAATAAATCTAAAAATAATAATTATCCTAGATGTGTTAAATTAGGTTCTTTACCTGATAAAACTTTATGTGAAAATCCTTTTGCTTGTGAAAGTGGAATTATTTTACATAATAGATGTACTTATATTACTCCTGGAAAAATAAATTTAAATCCTGATATGAATATTTGTGAATTTAAAACTTCTACTTATGATAAAATTGAAGAAATTGAATGTGCTAGAACTAGTAAAGGTGTAGTTAAACATCCTTATGAAAATATTCATGAAAATTGGAAAAAATATGTTAATACTTATTTTGAATTTTTACAATACACCAGACCAAATTTTAACTTTAATCATCATACTTTTTATTTAAATACTTTTGATGTAAGAATTGCTTATTTAAATTTTGTTTATAATATTTTTTTAAGTGATGCTGATAAATGTACTATTGAGTATTGGTATAATTCACATAATAGATTAAGATTTTAGGTTATTTAATTGTTTATTTTTTATTTTTTAATTTTAAGTGTTGGTTTAATGTAATTTTTTATATATATTTTTTAGTGGTTATTTATAATTAAAATTCATAATTTTTATATATAAGTAGAGTTGATTTTAATGGAGTTTGATATATTTTATTTATTTATTCTTTGTACTCAAACTAATTTGTGATAATAATTAATTCAAAGGTGTTTTTTAAATTTATAAATACCTTTTTTTATTTGAATTTCTGAAAATTATAGTTTTTATTATAATAAAACTTAATATAGTAAATAATAATATGAATTAATATTATAATATTATTATTATTATCTTCATTTAAAGTTTTTTATTAAAATAAAAATTTTTATATTTTAATTCCCTTAAATTGTTCATTTTTTTTTTCTTTCTTTATAATCCAAACATACTTTTTCTAAATTATGAACAAGTCTTTGTGCATAATTTCCAATAGATCCAAAAAATTCTTCAGAAACCGGGAAATCAAAAAGTGTTTTCATAGAGCAAAAAGTTTTATTAGGAGATATTTTTTTTAAAAAAAAATTTATTGAATGATGAGGATATTCATGACATTCATCATATTTTTCCATATAATAAATTATTAAAAGTTGAGATTTTAAATTTTGAATTGAATTAACATTAATTTGCATATTATGAGGTAATCTTTCGAAAGATTTTTTATCTTTTAAAGTTAATTTAAATCTTTGATTTTCATATAAAATTCCATTATTTTCTTCTGAAGTTAAATTTTTTAATTTTTTTGTGCTTGGAAAAAATAATTTAAATAAATTATAATGTAAACATAAATTTGAAATAAAATCAAAATCAATATCAATAACTTTCATAGCATTATAAAAAGTATATAATTTATTTTGAGATATTGCTTTTGTTAAAATATGCATATTATATTTTTGTTCTTGTTGACATAAATTAATAATTAATGGATTAATATTTATTTTTGGGAAAATAAATATCATTGTTAAATAAGAATTTGAATTTGAAATATTATGTAAATTAAAAACTAAAGTAAATTCTAATAATTTAGGAGAAGTTTTATATATTTTATAGTCTATTTTAAAAAAATATTCTGTTTCTATTATATCTTCTACTTTCATATATAATGATAAAAATCTTTTATATCTTAAAAAAAAATATGTATTTTTTGCAAAAGTAGATTGACCTTTTAATAAAATTGGATCTGATATTATTTTACCCTCTAAAAAATTCATTAAATTCCCCAAAGTTTGAATATTTTTTATAATATTAAGCATTTTATCAAAATTATATGGAAAGGTAAATTGAAGAACTAAATTAGTTTCTTTTATTTTTTGATATCCTTCAGATTCATCTGAAGGAAGAAGTCCTGACATTAATTTTTTATTTTTTATAATTAATATTGAATTAAATAGTATTTATTTCAGAATTTAAGAAATAATAAAAATAGTATTTATATATTATTAATTTTATTTTTTTTAACATACTTTATTAAAACAATATTGTTATATGAAATATTTCTAAATATTTATTTAATTTTTTATTAATAGAATTAATATAAATCTCATATTACATTTTTTTATTGTAAATAACACAAAAAGTAATTTAATTTACTTCTCAAAAAAAATAATTTGTAATTAAAATTGAACAATAACTTTTAAATAAAGTAAAGGATTAAAAGAACAGCTAAAAAGATTTATTTTTATTTATTTTTAATTAATAAAAATTATAATCAATTATATTATTATAAAAATTTATTACCATAAAGAATGAATCAATAAAATGTTCAAATAAAGCAAATGTATTTCAAATATTTTAATCTTTTGTTTTTTAGAGTATCAGAAAAAAAATTTTTTTTTTATCATTTTTCTTTTCTTTCTATTGTTATAAATTTTAAGTTTCAATTAGAAATATTTGTTTATCAGAAAAGGTCTTCCTTTCTATTTAAATATTTAAGATTGACGTGAAAAATTTTTTAAAGCAATTTTTGATAAAAAAATAAAATCCTTTAATTAAATAGATGATGATTTCACACAAAATAAATGTTATTTATTCATATATAATATTGAATTAAAAAATCAAAAAAAATTGAAAAATTAAAAAAAGAATAATAAAATAGTAAATACATCAAATTATTATTTTTAGACTCAAACAGAGAAATAAAAAACAAAGGTAAAGATTGAATTTTATTTTAAACATTTTCCATGGATATGGGTATAATATTATACTCATCAAGATTTAGATTATGATAAAAGAGATTTAAAAGAATTTAAAGAAATTGATTGAACTTTTTATTTCAAAAGTTAAAAAAAATTTTCCTTTGATTTTAATTGTTTAATATTCTAATAATAGTTGATTATAATTATCCTTCTTTTATTTCTTAAATCCTTAAATGTATAAAATAATTTGAAATAATTAATTATACTACAATATTTATTAAGAAAAGTGATATGAAAGTTGTAAAAATAAATTATATAGAAAAAGCTTTTAAGATGAATATCATATTTTCTTATTAAGAAATTAATTAAATTATATTGAAACAAAAAATTATAAATATTAAATAATTTGAAAACAATTAAAAGTTCTTTTTTTCTTAGATATTGATAAAGAATAAAAAAGAATAAGATAAAAGTAAATTTAATTTTAAATAAAAATTTTTTGGACTGTTTGTGTATATAACTTAAATTAGTAATAGATATTATTCATTCTATTGGACAAAACGAATTACCAATTGCATAAATTTAATAAAATAAATGAAGATATAGAATTGATGTGTTGGAATTCCATAAACATTATTATTTATTATATGATCTCCATAATATTTAAAAAAACATGTAAGAAAAAAAAATATATAAATATAAATATAACACTTCAATTTTTTTCTTATCATTCAAATATATATAAAGAAAAAAAATTATCGATTTCTTTTGTAAAAGTAAAAAAATAAAAAAAGAATTTTTCTCTATTAAATATAAAATATTGTTTTGAGTTTATCAAAACAATTAAAAAGATAAAATGAAAAAACATTAATTATTCTTATAATTATTTCTCTTTCTCAAGGCTTAAAATCACCAATTGAAGCAATATTGTTTAATTAAAAGTAAATTATTTAAAAAAGCTAAATCTTTCAAAAGTAATTTTTGTAATACAAACAAAAGAAGCTTATTCTGAATTTACTAAATGTTTCAATCAAGAATTAAATTATTTTCTTCTTTGAGATATTTAAAAAAATAAAAAAACAAGTGAATATGTTTCTAAATTTCATCAATCTTATTAACAATTAAAAAAATAGTTTGAATATGCTATTTGTGCAGGTGATTGCATTAAAATAATTATAAGAATAATTTTTTAAATGATTTTTAGAAATTTTTTATGAAGAAAAACTCATTTATTTCTTTTTTAAGATTTATTAATAAGATTATATGATTGTAGAAATAAATGAATTTATTTTTTTTATTTTAGTGTTTATATTTTTTGGAGATTATAAATTCTTTATTAACTCAATAAAAACATTTAACATTTATTTGTTGAATTAATCTATAAAAGAAAGTAAATAATATATTTTATTATTGCTTCTTCAAAACATCTTTAAATTATTAAACAATAAAATGTAATAAATTAAAAATATATTATTTTCATTCTAAAACAAACAACAAAAAATAACAAAAGGTTGAACCGATTTATTTATTAACCTCAAAAAAATATATATTTAATTATAAAAAGAAACCTTAATCTTCAAGATTAACTAAATATAATTTATTATTTACTTTGTTTCCATTTTTGATATTCAATATTTCCATGTAGATGAAAATTCAATAAATTTAAAAATTCTTTTTTTTACAAAAAATAGAATATTATAAAATATTAGAAAAGAGATTTACAATTTAAATAATGTTAAATTGAAAAATTGTTTTCATTTAAAAGTCAAAGTATTTAAGTTATATGGAATTAACTGGATTAATAAATAAAAGTCTTATTTTTATTTATATAATAGGAAAATCAATGAAGAAATGTGTAAAGAAAAAAAAAATTATTTATGAATCAAGAAAAAAACTATAGAATCAAAGTTTTTTGTTTTAAAAATATCATTTTTATTAATGTTGAGTGAAAAAAAAATTGTTCATAATTAAAATAAAATATACTATATTAAGAATAAAAATGAACTATATATAGTATAAAAAAAAAAAATTTTAACTCAAAAATGACAAATCAAAAATCTTCAATAGTAAAATATTCCTTGATTACAATATTTTCGATTTTATTATTATATTCTTTCACAAAAAATTCAAATAATTCATTGAATGAAATTGAAAATTCAATGAATCTTTCAAGAAAAAAAGTAAGGAATCTTTTAGATGATAGTAAAGTAGATAAAGTATGTGAAAGAGCATCAAAAGAAGTACAAGATTTTTTTAAAGAAGATTCAGAATTTGAAGAAAAAGAATATGATCAAAGTGGAGAAACAACACAAGATTTATTGAATATTATTGATGGAAAAGGAGATAAACCAAAAAATGATTCAATTAAATCATATATATTTAGAATACTTCCAATGGCATTTTTTTTAATATTTGGAATATTATCAATAGCTATTTGGCCAACATGTGTTTGTTGTATGTGTTGTTGTAAATGTTGTTGTTGTATGTGTTGTTTTAAAAATTGTATGAAAATGTTTCAAATAGTTTTATTTTTTGTAAGTGGAGGTGCTTTTGTTCTTACTTTTATTTTTTCTACTTATGGTCTAGCAG
>JAJJLU010004198.1:0-16811 GCA_023807065.1 Isotricha intestinalis | reverse complement strand
AAATTATACTATTTATAAAAAAATCAAGATATATAATTTATTGATTTAAGATATATTCATAAACTTTTTAAAAAAAATCTTGTTTAAATAAATCAAAAAATCTCTAAAATGCTCTTAAAAAGAATAATTCTCAATTTGTTATAATATTTTTTTATGACCTTCAAATTCAAAAGTGAAGATAATTTTATTCAATCTATTAATGATATTAATGAAAATTTTTAGGAAATTTGTTTTTTATTTTTTTTTCTTAAAGAAAAGATATAATTTCATTTTAAAAAAGTAAATAAGAATTAAGATTATAATATCATTGTAAAAAATAATTGTGAGTTTAGAAAAAAATAGTTCTATTTTTAAATAATAATGATAATAACCTTGAATAAATAATATTTTTCAATATATGAAAAAATCTAAAGATAATTATAGACATTTTTTTCAAAGAATATTTTAAATAGTAATATTGGAATTAATAATAGATTTTCATAGAATAGTAAGTATAATAATTATAAAAATGTTTAAATAAAAAAAAATTTAAAAGAAAGAAATTGAATAAGATATATATACCATCAGAAAATATATTTATTTCTAAAATTGAATTATCTTTTTTTGTTTTTATAAAATAGAAGAGAAAATTATTTATACCATCAAATCATATAACTCTTTATACTGAACTACTATAATGAATTATTTAGATTATTTAATAGAAGAATTAATTTCAATAAATCTTTAAATATTTAATTGACTTTATTATATAATATTTCATGTTTTTATATTTGTAAATTTCAAAAATAATTATCTTGATGAAAAGGATTAATTACAAGAATTCATATATTTATTTTGTTTATCAGATTTTATTTTTATTACTCTAATTTGTGATTCTATTGTTCAATAATTATTTTAATAAAAAATAATATATTACATTATTTTTTTATTAAATCAATTATAAATCTTTTTCAAAAGAGACAAATATTTTTTGACAAAAAATTAATTAAATAATAAAAAAGACTTTATTTTAAAACATTCATAATTTAAAACTTGAAAAACTTCTAATTCATCTAATCCAAATTCATTAAGTCCTTGAGTACATTCTTTATTCTTATCAGGATATATTTTATTATTAGTAAAGCCACAATTATCTGACTCATAAAACCACAATTCATAATCACTACTACAATTTCCTCCAAAAAAAGGCCCATATTCACCACTACAATAAATTGATCTTTTAGGATTTGTTGTTTTAAACATTTTTTTATTATTAATTGAAAAAATGAAAGCATTTTCATCTTTTTTTTCACCACTTTCACAATCCCAAGAAACTGAAGTAAATCCACCATATCTAATATCTTTATTTTTTATTTTAAATAAACATAATGTTACTCCTTTTTTATCACATTTTTCATGAAAATATTTTTTATCATTTCCATCTTTTGTCATTTTATAAATTAATTTAAACATTATATTTTTTTTTCCAATACAATCATATATAAATTTTGATTCATCATTACCTTTTAATATTGAAGATTGTATTTCTTTATTAAATAATAAATTATTTAATTCTAATATTTTTTTAATATCCAAAATTTCTTTTTCTAAATATTCCACTTTTTTATTTAATTTAGTATTAGATTTTATTAATTCTTGAATAATTTCATCTTTATTTATTTCTTTTTGTTTAAGACATAAAGTAATTTTATCTATATTTTCAATTGGAGGAATTAAAATTAATTTTAAAATATTGTTATTCATTTATTTCTAAATTTCTTGATTTTTCTTCAACTAACATATTTTTAATATTTGGAATTATATCAGAAATTTTTTTGAAAAGTAAGAAATAAACAGATAATTTTTTTAATTCATCTAAAGAAAATTGATTAGAATAAGAAATTTTTGGAAAAGAATTTTTTAAAGAAACATTAATTTCTAAAGAAGAATTAAAATCAATTAAAGATATAACATATTCATCATCTTTGATTTTTATATTATAAGTTTTATCTAATTGAAAAGCATTTGGTGCTTCACTCATAAAAAAAATAATAATATAAGAATTATTAATTGATTAAATAAATAATTATTTAAATTTTATTTTTATGAATTTAAAAAATGGAAATAATAATAATTTAAATTTCAATATAATTAAAAACTTATATATTGATATTATTATATCAATGTCAATTTTTCCATCAGGAAATTTAATTTCTATATCAAAAGATAAATCAATTAAAATATGGGATATAGAATTAAATCTTTTACAAAGAATTCAAGAAGAAAATCTAATTTCAGATATTAATATTAAAGATGAAAATAATTTTATAATATGTACTTTATGTTTTATTAAAATATATTTTAGAAATAATAATAAATTTGAAATAAAAGATATTATTAAAAATATTGTAAACTCCAATTTTATTAAAGTAAAATATTTTCCTGAAGAAAAAATATTTTCAAGTTCAATTGATAATAAAATAATAATTTGGGAAAAAACAAATAATAAATATCAAAATATAACAACAATAAATTTTTCTGAATATATTTCTTTTTTGTTGTTAGAAGATATTCAAATATTAATATCTTCAGGATATGAAAAATCAATTTTTTGGAATATTAAAACATTTGAAATACTTTTTTCAATAGAAAACTTTAATTCTAATTATTTTTATTATTATCATAATACAATCTGTAGAATTGATAAAAATAAAATTATTATAGTAAAAGGAAATGATAATATTATGAAAGTCATTTCAATTCCAAAAAAAAAAATAATAAAAGAAATTGATAATCAATTTGGATGTTATGGAATATATTTTATTAAAGATAAATCAATTTTTTTAACTTATGGTGATAGTGATATTATAAAAATATATAGAAATGATAATTATAAATTAATTTATATGTTTGAATATAAATTTGAACATTTTATTAAAGGATTTATTAAAATGAAAGATAATTTAATTTTATCATATTTAGATAATGGGGAAATTCTATTTTGGGAAATTAATGATTAAGTAATTATAAATAATAAATTATTCCAAAAAGAAATATAATAATGATAAATTAGTCATTTTTTATAAATTAATTCAAGCTCTTTTTTAATTTTTTGAATTTCTAAATAAATTTCTTTAAACTTTGTATATTGTTCTTTTGCTTCTTTTTCTCTTTCTTTATTTTTTTTTTCAATTAAATTTAAATATAATTCATTTATTTCATTTTTAAGAGTACTTAAATCTTGAATATATCTTAATTTAAGAAAATCTTTTTTTTCAAAATTAAAGAAAGGATGTTTAAAATAATCTTCCCAAGAAATTCTTTCTGTATCATTAATAATAAGTAATTTACTAATTAAATCTTTTAAATCGTTATCAACTATATTTTTAATATTTATATTATTTTTAATTTCATTAAATTTATTATAATCTTCATAAGGATATTCATAAAATAACATATAATATATTAATATTCCAATACTCCATAAATCATATTTTTCTTTAGCTTCTAATTCTTTTATTCCTTCAGGAGGAGTAAATATATTTTTTTGTTTAGGCATTACTTCATCAATTATTGTTATTTCTTTATAACAATGTGAAACTCCAGATAATTTAATTATTATTTCATTATTATTATTATATGAAATTAATATATTTGAAGGCTTTATATTACGATGAATGATTCTTTTCTGACGAAACAATTTTAATACATTATTTAATTGAAGTAATATTGTTCTTATATTATCTATTGATAATTTATTATTATTTAATTTAATATAATCTTCTAAATTACCAAAACAATATTCTGTTATTATATACATGTGTTTTGAGTTTTCATTTGCTTTTATTAATTGTATTATATATGGTAAATCATTTTCTTTTAGTAAACTATTTAATTGTTCAAGAATAAATTTTTCCATTTTATATAATGCTTCTACATAAAGTCCTCCTTTTCTATTATATTCTTTTATCATTACAAAAAGATTTGTATTTTTATCTTTTGCTTTATATAGAGTTTTAATTGGATTTGAAAATACTTTATTCACAATATCGTAATTCTCTTCTAAAAAATCATTTTCCATTGATTTCAAAATATAATATATAATTTTCCTATTAATCAATATGAAACAAAAAAATTTTCAAAAAAATTAAAAAAAAAACTAAATAAATGCTTAAAAAATAAAAAAAATAAAAAAATAAAAATTATATTTTGTAATGTCAGATTTAATTGTAAACACTCGTGAAGGAATAAACAAAATATCTCAAATTCAATTTGGAGTATTATCATCATCAGACATATCAAAAATATCAACAATAGAATGTATAAATAGAGATTTATATGATCAAAATAAAATTCCTATTCCTTATGGACCAGTAGATTATCATTTAGGAGTAAATCAAAAAAATATTATTTGTCCAACTTGTAATAAAAAATTAGAAAATTGTCCTGGTCATTTTGGTTTTATAAGATTAAATTTACCTATTTTTCATATCGGATTTTTTAAATCTATTCAAGAAATATTAAAAATTATTTGTAAAAATTGTTCTAGAGTTCTTTTAAATAATGAAGATAGAAATAATTTTAAAAATCTTTTAGATAAAAAAAAAAAATTATCTTCTATTCAAAGAAAAAATACTTATAAAGAAATTTTAAAGACTTCAAATAAAATTAAAATTTGTCCTTATTGTGGTTCTTTTAATGGAACAATTAATCATATTTCAGGTTTAGATGCAACTAATATTTTTCATGATATAAATAAAACAGAATATGAAAATTTAGAATATTCAATTTATAATAAAAATAATAACTATAATAAAATAAATAATAATTTTTCCCAATCAAAATTTGAAACTGCAAAAATATTATTTTCAAAAAAAGAATTTAAAAAAAATATAATAGAAAACTCAAAAGAAATAACATTTACATCTCCTAATGGAAACCCAGATAATTTATCAATAGAATTATCATCAAATTTTGTATATAATTTATTTAAAAAAATTCCGGATGATGATTTTATATTTTTTGATATGGATGGAACAAATTCATCTCCAATAGATTTATTATTAAATTATATTATAGTTCCTCCATTACCAATAAGACCAACAATTCAAATGGGAATAAATTCAACAAATGAAGATGATTTAACAATAAAAATAAGAGAGATGATTCATTTAAATAAATATATTAAATTATCAATTGAAGAAGGAAATGGAAATACATATAAATTAATTGAAGATTTAAATTTATTACAAAGTACACATGCTTATTATATAAATTCAGATACAAAAGGAATAAATAAAAATATTATTGGAAATAAACAAATAAGATCATTGATAACAAGAATAAAAGGAAAAACAGGAAGATTTAGAGGAAATTTATCTGGAAAAAGAGTTGATTTTACTGGAAGAACTGTTATTTCTCCAGATCCAAATTTAAATATTGATCAAGTAGGAGTTCCAATATATATGGCAAAAATATTAACTTATCCAGAAAGAGTAACTGAATATAATATTAATTATTTAAAAAAATTAATTTTAAATGGTGTTGATATTCATCCAGGTGCAAATTTCGTGATTACTAATAATGGTGAAAATAAAATTTATTTAGGATATACAAATAGAAAAAAAATTTGTGATGAATTAAATATAGGAGATATAGTAGAAAGACATTTAAATAATAATGATATAATATTATTTAATAGACAACCATCATTACATAGATTATCAATAATGGCATTTCATGCTAAAATTTTACCTTGGAGAACTTTGAGATTTAATGAAAGTTGTTGTTCTCCATTTAATGCAGATTTCGATGGTGATGAAATGAATATTCATCTTCCTCAAACTGAAGAAGCAAGAAGTGAAGCAATCAATTTAATGAGTGTTATTGAAAATATGCAAACTCCAAAAAATGGAGAACCTTTAATTGCATCTACTCAAGATTTTCTTACTACTTTTTATCTTATCACTCAAAAAGATTTTTTCATCGATAAATGCCATTTTATTCAATATTGTAATTATTTCAATGATGCAAATGAAAAAATCAGTATTCCACCTCCTACTATTTTTAAACCTAAAGAATTATGGACTGGAAAACAATTATTTAGTATTTTATTAAGACCTAATAAAAATTCTAAAGTTATCATTAATTTACAAACTAAAGCTAAAAATTATAGTCGTAAATATAAAGTTGATGAATTTAAATGTCCTAACGATGGTTTTGTTGTTATTAAAAATAGTGAATTATTATTTGGAAATATTGATAAAGGAACAATAGGAGGAAGTAAAAATGGAATAATATTTACATTAATAAAAGATTGTAATAAATATATATGTGCAAAAATATTAACAAGAATATCAAAATTTGCAGCAAGATGGATTCGAGATTATGGAATGTCATTTGGAATAAGTGATGTAATCCCCAAAAAGAATTTAATAGAAAATAAAACAAAATTAGTCTCATTAGCATATAAAGAAAGTGATCACCAAATAGATTTATATAATAAAGGTCAAATCCAATTAAAACCAGGAATGAATTCTGAAGAATCATTAGAAAGTGCATTAGGAGGAATATTATCAGAAGTTCGTAACACAGTAGGAAAAGATTTACGAGGAACATTACCTAAAAGTAACAGTGCCTTAATAATGGCAGTATCAGGTTCTAAAGGAAGTGATATTAACTTGTGTCAGATGATAGCATGTCTCGGACAACAGATTGTAAATGGAGGTAGAATCCCGAATGGGTTCACAAATCGAACTCTACCCCATTTCGAGGAGTTCAGTAAATATCCCAAAGCAAAAGGATTTATCAGCCACTCATTTTATGATGGACTAGATGCTACTGAGTTCTTCTTCCATACAATGGGAGGGAGAGAAGGACTAGTTGATACTGCTGTTAAAACTGCAGAGACTGGGTATATGCAAAGGAGACTTATGAAGGCTCTTGAAGATCTAACTGTTCAGTATAATAATGCTGTCACTATTAGTAGTGGAGAAATTATACAGTTCCTTTATGGAGATGATGGTATTGACCCTATGAATACTGATACTGATGGAAAAGTAGTTTGCTTAGATAGACTTTGGGAACTTGTTAAAAGTTTTTATCCTTTGAAGAAAGTTTCTGGGAATTTGAAAATGAAAAATAAGAAGAATAGTAATAATTTAAAAAATAATAACATTAATAATTGTAATATTAATGATATTGATGGTAATGAATCTTTATCAAAGGCCCAAATAGAATTCTTAATAGATGAAAACTTAAAAAATTCCCCGATAAAAGCATCAGAAATAAGTCCATTATTTCTGGAAGAAATAAAATTATTTTTTGTTGAAAAGATAAAAACTTTAGAAAAAATATCATTAAAATATTTAAAATATGAAAATATAAAGAATGGAATAATTTCAATGTCAAAAAACCAAATAAATAATTTTTTTAGAATATTATGGATGAAATATCAAAAAGCGAAAATTTCTCCTGGAGAAGCTGTAGGAGCAGTAGCAGGTCAAAGTATAGGAGAACCAGGAACACAAATGACATTAAAGACTTTTCACTTTGCTGGAGTTGCTTCAATGAATATCACTCTTGGGGTTCCTAGAATAAAAGAAATAATAAATTATTCTAAAAAAATATCTACTCCTGTTATTTATGCTAAATTAATTCAAGAAAATGATGTTACTGCTGCAAAAATTGTTAAAGGAAGAATAGAGAAAATTAAATTAAAACAAATCGCTTTATATATTAAAGAAATTATCTCTTCTAAAGGATGTTATATTAAAATTAAATTAGATAAGAAATTTATGGAAGAAAGTAGATTAGAAATATCAATTGAACAAGTGAAAAATAGTTTATTGGCAAATAAAAAAATATTAAAATTAAAAGATAAAAACATTTTAATTTTAAACAGTGAAAAAATGAAAATTGAGCCTCCTGAAAATAATAGAGACACAATGTATTTTTCCTTAGAAAAATTACGTAGAAATTTACCAGAAATAATAGTAAGTGGAATAGATACAATAAATAGAATAGTAATAAATAAAAAAGAAAAAGAAGAAAATGCATATATATTAGCAATAGAAGGAAAAGGATTATTAGATATAATGAAAACACCAGGAATAGATTATTCTCATTGCACAACAAATAATATAAATGAAATAGAAACCACATTAGGAATAGAAGCAGCAAGAAATATTATTATATATGAAATTAATTATACTTTTATGGGATATTCAATTCAAGTAGATAAAAGACATTTAGGCTTAATTGCAGATTTAATGACTTTTAAAGGCTCAGTTTATGGATTCCAAAGATTTGATATGATTAAAATGAAAGATAGTATTTTATTACATTCTAGTTTCGAAAGAACTGGAGATATATTATTTGATGCTGCTATGCATGCTAAAGTTGATAAATTAAATGGAGTCAGTGAAAGTATTATTCTAGGAAAAATGATGCCTATTGGAACAGGACTCTTTAAAGTTGTTTATGATAGAAAATTATATAACCAGAGAATTCAAGAAATTAATAATCATCATTTTAAAAGAAATATTAATAATAATTTAAATAAGGAATTTAATGATTGTTTAGAATTTGAAAAAGAAAATGAAAATGATGAAATTGTCTTTGGAAAAAATGTTAAGTTTAATCTTGTTGATTTGATTAAATAGATAATTTTTTCATTTGATTTGAGTTTTTGTATTTGTTTTTTTATATATTATTTTAAATATTATATTTTTTGCTCAATTAATAGTAAAATACTTTTTATTTAATGAAATACATAATTTACAAAATATTTAACATTTAAATAATTTAAAAATTCTGTTTATAAATTGTATAAATAATTAATAATAAAACAAACAAAAATTTGAAAAAAAAATGAAGAAAGAATTAGATGAACTGAAAATATATTTAAATATATCAAAAGTAGATAAAATGAAAGCAACATATCATCAACATCCTGAAAAATGGTATTTAGCAAAAAGAAATGAAGCATTTGATTTAATTCAAGAATTTGGAAAAAAATATGAATTTTCAAAGCAAACATTATATTCTTCTTTTTTATATTTAGATAAAATATTAGCATATAATAATGAAATAAATCAAAAATCATTTGAACTCAATACATTAGTTTGTTGTTTATTATCATCTAAATTTATTGAAAATGATACTTTTGAAATAAATTATAATGAATTAACTTCTATGTCAAAAAATTTCGTTTTTACAATTGAAGAAATTTACGAATGTGAAATTGAAGTTATTAAAAAATTAAATTATTATTTAAGTTATCCAACAATATATGAATTTATTCAATATTTAAATTCAATTGGAGTTTTTTATAGAGAAGAAATAACAAATCCAAAATTAATTTCTGAAGATATCCAGAATATAACTATAAAAGTTATGTTATCTCCAATTTCATTAAAATACCCTTGTGAAGTTATTGCAATGAATATAATTAGAAAAGTTAGAAATAAATTTAAATTAAAAGAAGACTATATGAAAAAAATATTAAAAAAATTCCAATTTGATTATGATGAAATATATGACAATTGTTATGATGAAATAAATTATTTAATTTTTGGAGAAAAAAAATTAGAAAAAACAAAAGATAAATTATTATTATTTGAAAATGATAATGAAGAAGAAAACAATGAAGAAAAAAAAATAGAAATTCAAAGAAGAAAAAATCAAGCAAAAACAACAAAAAAACCAAGAGGAAGTATAAAATTTGATGTACCAAAAGAATATATTAAAAATATTCAAATAATGAAATATAGTTCTTCTTCAAATTCTTCTTCTTCTTCTTCTTCAAGTTTAAATTCTTCTTCATCTTCAAAAAAAAGTTCAAACGAAAATGAAGAAGAAAAACCAAATGAAAAAATTCAAAATCCAAAAATAAATAGTAATTTAAAAAAAGGAATAATTAACAATAAAAACAATAATAAAGATAATAATAATAATTTTCAGAATAATAATCATATACATAAAAAAAAAGTTTTAGTTAATTTCAATGAAAGTAAAAACCAACTTTTTATTAATGATAAGAAACATACTTCTTTAAAATTATCAAATAATAATGCAGGTCATAAAGAAAAACAAAGAAAAATAAAACCAGTTAATCAAGATAAAATTAATTTTCCTTTTACAAAAAGAATTAAAAGAATGACTTCTTTTATTCCTGAAAATAATACTGAAAAAGATGTTGAAATTGATATTGAAAAAAAAAATATTGAAGAAATACAAAAAGCTAAAACACTTAAGGAATATAAAACTCCTAAATTTGATTATGAAATTGATTATGAATAATTATAATTTTTTTATAATGATTAAATTATTTTAAGTATATAAAGAAGAACAATTAATGTTAATTTTTATTTATTCAATATTTGTAAATATATTAATGAATTTATTTTTAAACTTTTAAAGAGTGTTTAATTTATTGTTTTTAAATTGATTTTTTTATTGTTTTTCCAAAAAAATAACCTATCTTTATGTACTAATATTAAATTAACTTATTATTCAAAATAAATAAAAAGAAACTTAAACTAATATTTGGAATTATAAATTCATCCGATGTTATTTATATAAAATTTGAATTTATAATATTTTTGAATTTTATATTTTTATTTTCAATTGAAATTATAATATTTTAAAAGTTTAATATATGTTATACCTTTTAATAATAAATTATATATTGATGTTTAAATTTATATTTTGTTTTTTTGATTAAAAAAAAATAAAATATTTAAATTAAAATAATAAATAATAAATGGATGAGAAAATCAAAGACAAAAATAAATATTTCATGTTAATTTCAAAAAATATTCCCAAAAATAAAGTTTTTTATGGAATTATATTAACATTAAAATTTCTGCCATTATTTATAATAACTCATGATTGGAATATTTCTTTTAAAAAAGGAATTTCATATTGGATAAGAAAATTTACTTTATGTGAAATTTTTGCTAATTCGGAAGTATATTTCCTTTATTTTTGGTTAATT
This sequence comes from Isotricha intestinalis, assembly GCA_023807065.1. Classification (NCBI taxonomy): domain Eukaryota; phylum Ciliophora; class Litostomatea; order Vestibuliferida; family Isotrichidae; genus Isotricha; species Isotricha intestinalis. The sequence continues at coordinate 5,833 of JAJJLU010004198.1, read as the reverse complement.
ATAATATTAACAATCATTTTAATATTTGTTTTTTTCATTTTTCATTTTTACACTTTAATAATTAAAAAAAAGTTTTCAGGAAAAATTTATACTTATTGTATATTCTATATTTTTTATGCATTTAATCAATTTATTTATTCATTTTTAGCTGAATTAATTATAAATAATAAAAGAAAAGAAGTTAGTAATCATTTATATATAATAATAATAATACTTTGTATACATTTAACAATTGGAATGACGTATTTAAATATTTATATTTGCACAATTGTTTTAAATTTACCTTTATTTATTCATAATAATACATTTATAATAAATCCTTTAAATACTATTGATTACTCAATGACTTTATTATCAATTATTCAAGGATTTATTCAATTAGAATTCCATTTACAATTTAAAAATATGATAATTATAAAAATTATTATTAGAGCTTTATATGTTATATATTACATTCAGGATTTTACTAATTTTAATAAATATTATGGTAGATTTTATTTAGAATTTATAAAAAAATTTATTCTTTCATTATGTTTTGTTTCTTGCATAATTGAAATATGTTTTTATTATGATTATAAAAATCATTTAATTGTTCTTCAAAAAGAATTCGGAATAATTTTTATTAAAATAGTAGTCGAAATAAATTTAGCTTTTTTATTTACTATTGTATATTTTCATATAGAAAGTAAAAATATGATTAAAAAAGTTTCAACTTTTAATTCAAACAATTTAAAAAATTTTGATTATAACATGGTAAATTTTTTTAACATTCTTTATTTTAAAGACAGAAGTGATTTATTAAAAAAAGTTTTAATTGAATTAAATTTAAATATACAAAAATTAGTTCATAAACCATTATGTAAAGATAAAAATTGTTTTTTTTGTTATAAATATTCATTTTTAGAATTTAATTTTGAAATGCAAATATATCTTAATAAAAAACAAAATAATAACAATCAAAATTTACAAAGTGATTTCCCATTATTATATCAATATTTATATAATGAAATTTCAATATTATATGATTCATTTGAAATTACAAAAAGAGAAAAATGTGTTCCTAAATTATTTATAGTTATTACTTTTCATATGTTATTTGAAAAAAATTTTGTTAAATGTTTATATTTAATTGAAAAAACTAATTCTATTGATAAAGAATCTAGAAATTCATTATATTGTCATCAAATTGAATTTTTAATTTCTACAATATTATCTTTTTATAAAGATAAAGAACATAAAACTTTAAATTTATTAAATTCTAATAATGAGAATATTGGAAAAATATTACATGCTGAATTTTTAATAAAAAATGCTTTAAATACAATTAAAGATATAATGATTAATTTTAATAGTGAATATATTAATTTTAAATCTTATTCAAATATGATTGTTAATTTTATTAAGGAAAATAAAAGTTTAGTGTATAAAATAAATAATTTATTTGAAAAAAGTAAATGTAATATTCCTTATTCAATAGATAAATTTACTACATATTTTAAATATATATATGGTGATGTTCCTAAAAAATTATTGACAAGTTTAAATACATATTTTTCTTTACAAAGTTCATCTCTTATAGAAATTAATATGAAAAATACATATTTATTATTATTCAAAGTTAAATTTTTAATTAAAGACATATTACTTCAAATTAAATATGCTTCACCAGAATTAATTTCCAAATTAAATTATACGACAAATGAATTTAAAGTTTTAGATATTAAAAACTTATTTGCCAAAATATTTTATAAATCATATAAATTTACAATAACAGATTTTTTAAGAAATGGAAAAGATATTATTCATATTGAAAACTTTTGTTTGTTAGATAAAAATAAATATGTTATTAATTTTGTTGTTGAAGGAATATCATTATATACAACTTTAGGAATGGTTCTTTTTTTAAAATTAAAGCCTGCAAAAGTAGAATTATTTATTCAAGAAAAGAAATTAGAAAAAGCAAAAACAAAAAAAAAAAAAAAGAACAATAGTAATAAAAAAGATTATAGTGATATATATGGTTCTTGTTTATTATTTACTAATAATAATGGAAAAATAGTTTCTTTAAGTAAAACTTTTGAAGATTATTTTCATTTAAAATATGAAGTTTTAAAAGAAAATAGAATTAATATAAAAGATATATTTAAAATACAAAAATTAGAAAAAAATGGAGTTTTAAAAAGAGAATTATTAGAAGTGTATAATAATATAATAGAAATATTTAATGAAAAAATAGGTTTAATTGGAGAAGATTCTTTTTCAAAATCAATTATTACTATTAAAGAAGTGAAAGATAATATTTATCAATCAAGAGAAAAAATTAAAATAAAAATATTTTATGAAAAAAAAGGAATGAAAAGAGAAAATAATCAAACTAAATATTATTATTTATTTATAGTTGATATTTCTGGTAGAAGAAATTCAAAACATTTATTAACAACAACAATGGGAGAAGTTGTTGGATCTTTTATTATAAAAAATAATGAATCTAATATTTTATTAAATGATAGTACTAATAAAATCGAAGATAAATTTACTATTCAAACTTCATTAAATCAAAAAATTTTATATTCGAATAAACTTTCATATTATATTCTTAAAAAATATTTCAAGACAAATGTATTATCAAAAAAAGAAAATGAAAAAGAAAATAATTTCTTATTAGAAAATGAAGAGAAAAATAAAAAAAATCCAAAAGATATATATTTAAATGATGAAATATTAAATTCAAAAGAAAATGAAAATTTAAATGATAATCCAGATGTAAATAAATATTTTATAATAAAAACAGATTATTTTATATTAAGATATTTAGCATCAGGAATATCATTTACATTTGTAATAATTTTTATATTTATGATAAATCATAAATTATCAAGTTTATCAGACCAAGAAAATTATTTTAGAGGACATATAAATTTTGAAATGGTCGGTTTAACATTAATGGATGTATTATCAAAAGTATTATATATGCAATTTCAAGGAAATAAATTACAACCAGAAATATTAGAAAATTACTTTAATAATACTTTTAATTTCCATTCAGAACAATTAATAAATAGAATATATGATTATAATTCTTTCTTTATTAAATTTTATCAATTTTATACTGGAAGAGTAGTTGGAACAGATCCTTATTTTTTTGATTTATATGAAAAAGCAGTTTTATATAAAATTCCAGATCAACATGGAAGAAAAATAGAAACAATAGCACAAATGGCTTCTATTCATTTAATTGAATTATTATCTTCTACTATTAATAATGGACCTATTGAAGTTTTTTATAATAATTCTTATTATTATTATACTCTAGATATGGTTAATAAAACTAATATTCATCCTTTAGATTATTATTATTCTGCATCTGGTTTTGTTGGTTTCTTAGTTAATTTTTTAGCAAGTTATAAATATTATAATAATGAAATTACTAATTATTATGGTACTTATGCTTTAGATAAAAAAATTAGTTCTCAAAGAGGAATTTCTACTTCTATTATTCTTGTTATTGGTGTTTTTTTTGTTTATAGTTTAATATGCTTTTTTATCTTTTATTTTCAAACACAAAAATTATTTGCTAGATATTTTATTTGCTTTACTCAATTAAGATTTTTTAATAATTATATATATAATAAAACTATTTTGTTATATGCTTTTATTGATAATCATCAAAGTATAAATAAATTAAAAAATACTTTAAATAAAATAGAATTTGAAAATGATTTTGAACACATTTCAATTATTAAACATATTATGTCAGGAAAAATTGAAACTTTTAAACAAATAAAATTAAAATCATTAACATTTAAACATAAAATAATTAATGATAATATTAATGAACAAAATGAAACAACAATAAATAGAAATGAATCATTAATCTTAAATCTCATTAAAGGTTCTTCAAAAACTTTCAGCAGAAATAATACTAAAAATCATAATTCATTTGCAATTCCATTGAATGTAACAAAAACATTTAATCAAATAAATTATATAGAACCAAAAAAAAAAAACAGCGAAAAGATAATCACTAGTATAATAAATTCTAAAAAGAAAGGAAAAATAGGTTTAATAACAAAAAATTTAGGAAATAATTCAACTACAAGAACAAATATTACTACATCATCTTTTGCATCAAGTATAAATATAATGAATAATCTAAATTCTCAAAATAAAGATTTAAAGCACAATTCAATTTCTTTAACAGGAAATAGATTATTATCAAAACCTATATTATACATAGAATTATTTTTAACTTTAATAATATTAGGAATAATATTAATAGTAATAGCAATAATATATTATAAATATTCTTTTAATTTAGTAGATTCATTTATTATAATAATGTCAACTTTTAGAAGTTTATTTGCAGAAATAAAATTTCCAAATGAAATGTTATTGGATTTATTTATGTCAATATTAAGAAATGAAGAATTTAATACTAAATATGAAAGTACTCCTTATTCTGAAATATGTGGTTCTTTAAAATATCAATATGATGAACAAGTAATTTTACATGAAATGTTTGTTGAATTAAGTTTTTGTTGGCCTGAATTTAAACCAACTGTTGATACTTTAATTTTAGGTATTGCAGATAAAAAAATGGCAAATTTAATTAATTTTCAATTTGAAACTGAAGGAAAATTTTTTTGTGAAAATTATGCTAAATTCCTCATTGAAAATAAAGATAATAAAAAATTGAATGATATTAAATTATTAGAAGATATTACTTATGAATCTATTTTAAATGAATGTAATCATATAGGTCATGGATTAAACAATGAAGGTTTTCAAACAGTTCTTTTAAGTGTTTATAATACTTTAAATAATTTATATGATCAATTTAAAGATAAGAAGAATAGAAGTGAAAAATATAATTTTGAATTATTAAATAATGATAATCTTATTATGATTCAATTAGAAGCTTATTATGTTTTTTCTAAAATGAATCTTTGTTATTATTTAATTATGAATATTGATATGGAAAATGCTCATGAATCTGCTTTAAGAAATGAAAGTTTATTTTTGACTTTACAATTATGTTTAATGATTATTATCATATTTATTTATCTTTATAATGTTATCAAATATTCAACTGAAATTGGAGATATTGTCTTTTTTAATAAGTGTATTTTACACATGATTTTATTTAAGTGACATTTATATTCTTTAATTTTCTTTTCTAGATGTAAGTATTAAAAAATTAGAGTTTTATTATAGGTAATTATAAATAATTTTTATTTTATTGAATAAATTTTTTTCTCATAATAAAAATAACTTTAATCTAGAATACAAAAAAAACAAAATTATACAAATTATCATAAGATTTTTTCATTAATTTTTTATTCATTTTTAAAATATAAATTCATTATTTGACATACATAAAATATTGATTTTCATTTTATTAACAGAATTTAAAAATTAAAAAATTTCAAAATAAATTAATAAATATTTTATTAAGTTTTACATTGTTTTATTAAAAAAGAATATTGAAAAAGAAATAAGATAAATGGATAAAAGTAATAAAAAATATAAACAAAATTACATATGCGATAAATGTGGAAAAATTTTTCAAACTCAAATTCAATTAAAATTACATATAAATTCAAAATATGAAGAAAGACTTTTTAAAAGATGTAGACCAAAAAAATATCCTCATTGTTTTAGTTCAGAAAAAGAAATTGAATTTATTCAATTTTTTTTAGATGAAAAAAGAAAAAAAGAGCCAAATATCTTTTTTACAAAAAAAGAAATAAGTGAAATTATTTTTCAAACAATTAAAGCTTTATATATATTTCAAACTAAAACTGAATATAAAATAAAAATTCTTGAAAAAAAT
>JAJJLU010004197.1:0-16813 GCA_023807065.1 Isotricha intestinalis | reverse complement strand
TATTATTTATCCCTTTTTAATATAAAATTTTTAAAATCTATACTATATATAAGCCTAATTCTTATTTTTTAATTATTGAAATTTTTTACCCCCCTGGTCATAAAATTTTGAAAATTTTTGACCCCCCGGGGGGGGGGGTCTAAAAATTTCACAACACATATTGAAACTCAAATTTGTGATTTATATGGTGTTTTTTCCTTTGAAGGAGATAAACCTATAATTAAAGATGGACCTCTTGTTAAAGGAATGGAAAATGGTAAAGTTTTTATTGCCGATCAACTTAATTTAGCTGAAGATACTGTTTTACAAGCATTATCTATTGCTTTAGAACCATCAGATGAAAGTTTATAATTTTTAGTCCCTGATACAGGTAAAAAAATCAGAAGATAATTCATTTTTTTTCATCGCATGTCAAAATGATTTATCAACATCAGGAAGAAGAAGATTACCTAATATAATAAAAAAAAGATTAAGAATATTTGAAAATCCTTCTCCGACAATTAAAGATTTACAATATTGTATAGAAGATATGATAAATATGAAAAAATAGAAAAATCAAAATTTAAACTTTATGTAGATTTTCCTTCTAGGATTGCAAATTTTATGTTTAATTTTAATGAAGCAAATTTAGTAGAAATAGGAAAATGGTCGATGAGAAATATTAGAAAAGAATTTAGAAGATTAACTCATCAACAAATTAATCAAGATTCATATTATAATATCAAAATTGAATATCAAATTGTCTTTTATATTCTTGGTTCGATTCATGGAAGATTTAAGAATAAATTAAATGTATTTGATAAAATTTCAGAAACTTTGAAAAAAACTTTTGATTTGAAAGATGAATTAAATGATAAAATTTGAAATTTATTGAATCAAAACCAAAAATAATTGAAATTAAAGAGAAAAAATTTTTAGTAAAAGGAGATCTGAAGAATCATTAAAAATTAGAGAAAAAAATGAAAAATTAGAGAAATATACTCATGCTATTGGTGAAGCAGGAATATATTTAGATAAAACAATAGAAGATAATATTGAATTAAGTTCATTTTATGAAACATTATTTTATATATTATTTTCTCATTATAAAGAACCTAAATTATTATGTGGTCCTTCTGGATATAAATCAAAATTAGCCAAAAGTATATTTAAAAATGATGGTGAAATAAATTGTTATCCTGAAATATCAAATTCCCAACTAATAGGTTCTGTTTCGGTGATTTCAAATTATCAAGCAAAAGATTATTATTTGGAAAAAATATGTAAAATAAGTAAAAATGAAGGTCAATTAAAAGATTTACGAAAAAATTTGCAAATATATTATAAAGAGAAGAAAAAAGAAGGTATTCAAAAAAAAGGAAAAAAAAGAAATAGAAGAAAAAAAGAGAAAACTGAAGGAGAAAAAGAAAATAGATAATGAAAAAAAGAAAACAATAAAAGAAAAAAGAGATTTGTTAGATAATGAAGATAATATGAAGAAAAAAAAATCAGATGATATATCGGAAAATGAAGAAAAAGAGGATAAAATGATTCAAATAATGATTCTAATGAATCTGACATAATAATTATAGAAAAGAGAAAAAGTTATAGAACTGATGATGATAACAAGAAAAAGAAAAAAAGCTCAGATGAAGAATTTAATGAATCTGAAGAAAATGATAAAAAAAAGAAAAAGAAAATAAGTTCAGATGATTAATCTGAAAATAATAATAAGAAAAAGAAAATAAGTTCAGATGATGAATCTGAAGAAAATATTATCAAAAAAAAAAAAAAGGGATAAAAAGTTCAGATGAGGAATCTGATGAATCTGAAGGATACATTAAAAAAAAGAAAATAAATAAAAGTTCAGATGATGAATCTGAAGAAAATATTAAAAAAAAGAAAAAGAAAATAAGTTCAGATGATGAATTTGATGATGATAGTAATACTGATTCAAGGAATGAAAATGAAAAATCTTCAGATGAAAATGAAAATTATCAAAAGAAAAGAAATAAAAAAATAATTTTCAGGTAAACAAAAATAAAATAAAGACTTTTGAAAAAAAAGTTAGTAAAATCATAGTAGATTATAAATTATTAAATAAATCAAAAACACCTGAATCAATAAAAAAAATTTTATCCCATTTGGAAAATAATTTATTTGAATTTAATATTTCACAATCAGATAAAATATTTGGAGATTTTACTTTAATTTTTAAAACAGGAATAATAATAGAAAAAATATTAAGTCAATCTCCTTTAATAATAGAAAATTTACCAAATTTACAAACTGCAGTATTAGAAAGATGTAATGATCTTTTTAATTATAATCCTACAATAAATTTAAGTGAAGATACTTGTAATACTTTCACTGGAGATGATGATAAAAATTTAACAGGCTTTTCAAATGGATTTAGAGTTATTGCAACTTCATCTGAATTAGCAATAAGAAATTTATCTGATGCCGCAAGATCTAGATTTTCAATTATATATTGCAATTCATTTACTTCTGAAGAAAGAGATTTATTAATTCAAAATTTTTATAAAGAAACTCCGAAAGAATTTTAAGATTTCCTAAAGAAATATAAAGAAAATTTCCAAAAAGATTTATCATTTTCATATATTACAAAGATTTTAAATATTTTAAAATTAATAGATGAAAAAATAAAGGATAAAATTGTAAATAGATTAAATAATTTATGCATTGCAATTCATTTGTCATTAAAATTTTTAATGAATAATCCAAAAAAGAAAGAAATATTTAAATCAATTATAAATAATATTGTTTCAGATTTTTATCCAGAAAAAAAAAAAAATAATAAAGAAGAAGTTGAAGATAAAATTCCTTTTATAATATATGAAGATTCTGGAGAATTACGTTCAAAATGGAGTAATTTAGTAATTAAATCACAAAATTTAAAAGAAAAAAAAAAAAATTTAGCTTTTATAAAGCAATTTAATAAATTATTAGAACATATACATGCCTCTATTGCTCTTCATTATCCATTAATTATCGAAGGAGGAACTGGAAAAGGAAAAAAAAAATCAGCTATTTATTATAAGGCTAATATACTGGGATATGATATAGTATATTTTAATATTTCAAATGCCACTACTGTTGAAGATTTATTTTGTAAAAAAATAACTGTTGAAGAAAAAGGGAATATGACATTTAAAGAAATTAGATCACTTTTTCTTGATGCAATAGATTTCAACACCGAAAAAAAACAAAATATTATTATTTTAGATAATTTACAATTAGCAAATTCAAATATTTTAGAAATTCTAGTTCCTGTGTTTGACACAAAAAAAAGTTCTGTTTTAGTACAAGGAGAAATAATTTCTACCGGTTCGTATAATATTATTGGAATAATTGATTCTTCAATGGAATCTAAAAATGTTAATGATTTGATTCCAGACTCAATAAAACATTCAACTATTTTTTATCATAATTCTCAATATTTAAAAAGAAAATATTGTCAAAAAGTGATTGAAAAAATGTTTGGAGATGAATATAATAAAGAAGAAAATTTATCAAAAATTGAATATTATTTAAATTCTTATATAAAACTAGATAAGTATATTAATGAAAAGCATAAAAAAGAGATTTTCTCATTTAATGACTTTAAAAAATTTTTTTTTTTTTTCAAAAAATCAAAATATTTACCATCAACATCTTATTTTGATAAACAAACATTAACCAAATTATTATTAATTTATAAATTTAAATCTAAAGATGAAATTAATTCAATTAATGAGGTATTAGAAAATTCTCTTACTACAAATTTTAAACCAATATTTTCATATGATCCTGAAGAAAATGAAATTGAACAAAATGAAGTTGAATTCCAAATAGCACTAGACAATAAAGATGAATTTTTATCTTATAAAATTGAACAAAAAATGGAAGAAGGAAGAATAAAAGAATTACTTTTAAAAACTCATTCTCTTTCCCCCTACCAGAGGAGAGGAATTATTTTTTTAATTTTATCAGTACTTTTAGATATTCCATGTGTCATTCAAGGAGAAACTGCTTCGGGAAAAACTCACTTAATTAGATTATTTTGTGATTTATTAAATCAAAAACCTTTATTTATTGATATTAATAATGATACTGGTTTTTCAATATTAATAAAACAATTAGTTCCTAAAGATAAATTAGATCAAAATGTTATAAAAAAAATAAAAGAAAAAATAAAATACTTGATTCAAAAAGAAAAAAAACTTTTCAAAAAAGAAATTGAAAAACTAATTAATCTCGATAATGCTTCAGAATGGAATCCTTCTAAATTTAGAAAATTAATTAATCTAATAGAAGATAAAATGAACGAAGTCAATAATAAGAACTTAAATATAATTAATGAATTAAAAAATATGTTAAATGAACAATTATCATTTTTTAAACATATATCTAATGAAGATTCGGCTTTTATAAAAGCAATGATTGAAGGAAAGTGGGTTATATTAGATGGAATTGAATCAGCTCAACCTGAATTATATCAAAGAATATCATCATTATGTGATTTAGAAAATCAAAATTTAACGATTTATGAAAATGGTCCTGAATATATTTACAAAAAAAAATCTGAAAATAAACAATTAAAAATTCATAAAAATTTCAGATTATTCTTTATATATAATCCTTTTGAGGTAGAACGTACTAAAAAATTACCTCAAAGTTTTTTAAATAAATGTCTTAGATTTACTTTAAGTAGGATAGATGAAAATATAAAAACAACTGCTCTTGTTCTTTCTGAAGCCTTTATAAAAGAAAATTTATATAAAAATTTAGAGGAAAAATATTATGAAGAAAACAAAAACAAAATAAATAAATCAATGGATGAAATAAGAAAAAAGAAAGATATTGTTAAATTATTAAAAGAAGATTTAAGAACTTTAGGATATAAATTTGCTAGTATTCATCATTATTTAAATATAATCGCAAAAAATAATAAGGAAGACTTTGCAGGTAAAAAAATGTTTTCAGGGAGAACTATAAAGTTTATATTAAATACACTTTTACATATGAATCAAACAAATCCAAATAATATAGAAGAAGGAATAATGAGAGTAATCCAGGATATATATTGTTATTCTTATAAAAAAGATCAAAAACAATTTAAAGAAACAATAATTAATATATTTCTAAAGGATCCTGAAAATGAATTAATGCAATTTTTAAGAAACGAGGAAGTTGAAATAAATGAAAAATATGAACAAATAAATAAAGATTTGAAAACCATTGAAAACAATCAAAATATACATTTTGATTTCAATCAATTTATAATTTTATCATTTTCTTATTTATATAAAGATATTAATTATTTTATTAAAAAAATAGATGAATGTTTGTGTACATTAGATATAGAAAATATTAACTATACATATCTCTCAATTTTAAGAAAAATACTTCAGAATTTTTTAGAAAGAAAAGGAAGTGATGAAGAAATGTCGTCAAAATTAAAAAGGTTAAAAATAAATGATCTAACTTTATCAAATAAAGATGAATTTTTACAAGTTCCACAAAATCTACTTTTCATTTATCAACGTTTAATAGAAGAAAAATTAATAGGAAAAATAGCAAATATATTTTACAAGAAATATATAAATATTTTATGTAAAAATGAAAATGAAAAAAAAAAAGAAGATAATGATAAAGAAGATAAAAAAGAAAAACAAGATTTTGATTCTCCTTTTTTAAAATTGGATAAAAATCAAAATTTATATATTGAAAAAAAAAATATATCAGGGAAACTTCCATTTTTAGAATTATGTTTGGACAATTCTAATTCTAATCTTATGGGAAATTTAGCATCTTTAGTATTAGCATATCCAGAATTGAATGAAGAAGAAAATTTAGAAGGTATACTTAATAATTTACCTGAATTTACCAAAAATTTATTTATTATTCTATTAAAACTTTTTAATAATAGTAAATGTAATGGAGGAAGAGAAGATGTTGTTGCCTTATGTGTAAAAATAAATAATTTAATTCTTTCCTCTGATATTGATTTTATCGGGATAATAAATGATTCCTCAGATTTTATTGAAATTATCAAAAATAAAAATTATTCAAAAAAAGAATACCAAATGATTATTCAAAAATCTGAAAAAATCGAACAAAAATTAAAGTCTTTGTTGGAAAATTCTTTAGAATTTGATGATGAAATAATTAAAGAATATTTCAAAGAATGGGATGACAAATATTCTAAGTTCCATTCTTTTCTATATGAAGATTATTCTACAAAAATAGGAAAAGAAAAAGAAGATGACTTCAAAGAAAAAATAAATGAATTAAAGAGAAGAGTATCTGTAAGATTTCAACAAGCGACTATTGATTTTGAAAAAAATATTTTAAAGGATATAAAAGAAAACTTAAATAACATAACAAAATTTGAAGAAGAAAATTACCTTATTGCTGAAAGTGATGTAAACAAAGCTTTTAGAGATTGTAATGTTTATAAAGAGTCATCACCAAAAGTTGATTTAATTGATTTTCCAATTATTGAATATAATAAAGATTTAAAACCTAAATCTGATTTTCAAAAAATATATTCAGTGTTAATGGATTTTTCATCCGCTAAAAATCTTTTAGAAAGAATAAGAGATGACAAAGAAAAAAGAACTTATATGAATTTAGGAAAATTAAAACAATATTTAAGAATTGAAGAAAAACAAAAATTAAAAGGAATAAAAAAACAATTTAAAATTCTATATGATAAAATAATGAATCATTCAAAAGAAATAAACTATAGTATAAAAAAGTTTGAACATTATATTTTAAGTTATTTAATATTAGAAATAATAGAGATAAACAAAGAATATTTAAATAAAAATAAATTGATTGAGCAACTTAATAAATATTGTGAAAGAAATAACATTAAGGAAATTAAGGAAGATTTAGAATGGGCAAGTTTTTTAGCAAAGACTAGAGAACCAATTGATGAAATAATTATTCCAAAGTTTACCCCTGAATCAATAATAGCACTTTTTTCATTAAAAAATAAAAAAGGAGAAGAGGAAGAAGGAATGTATTCATTTAAGTTAATAAACAGTAATTGTGAAGATTTTTATAAACAAGTCAATAAATTACCAGAAGAAAATATTCAATCTATATATGATACCCTTGAAAAAATATTTCAAAAATCAATGATTACTTTATTCAACAATAAAGAAGAAATAGACAATATTGATGATATACAAATAATATATCAAAAATTTAAAGAAAAAAAAATAAAAGAAGAAATTAATATTTTTGAAGTTATTAAAGAAATTCATGATAAAATAACTGATCCTCCACATAAAGGATTCCTTATATTCTTAATTGATTTATTCAAATATTTAGTGATTTATGAAGAAAAAGATTTATCAATTCAAAAAGATAAGAAAAGCATTGAGGAAATCACACGTTCAGATTTAAAAATGATTTCAATTAAAGAAAAATTAGTTAAGAATGAGGGATTTTCAGAAAATTTTTCAAAGTCAAGTAAAAATGATTTAAGTTTAACTAAATTATATAATGATAAAATTAAATCAATTCAAATGGATGATATATTTTTTATAGTAAATCCTAATTGGAGAAATAATATTATTCCAGAATATAAAAAATATCCAAGTCTCCTTTATTTCTTGTTTAAAAATTCTGCGTGTGAAAAAGAATTAGCTGCCTATCTTTCTAAAACAGATTCAATAAAAAATAAAGACCCAGATAAATTTCCTACTTTCCTTTTAATTCTTCGTATTTTTTCCAATATAGATTGTATATCAATGCAAATGAATGGGAATAGTTATATAGGTTCACTTTTAAATGAAAATATAATTAATGAATTTAAATGTAAAAAAATTCAAGAATTTGAAAATTCACCTGATATAAACTGGTTAGGTTTATTAATGAATAATGATGAAGTAAATAAATATTTTTCTCCAAAAATGAATTATATACATCAATATTTAGAAAATCTTTCAAATTATTCTTATATTCCTGAAGAAAAAAATAAAAGTAATTATGAAAAAGTTTTTAAAGCATTAATTGAGTCTTTATTTAAAGTTATATTCAGTGGAAAATTGGATGAATTGTTTAATGAAGAAATACCTCAAATTGATGAAAAATCTCAAGAAATAAAAGACATATTATTTATAACTAACCTCCCAAAGCTATTTCTTGATATATTAAATGAAGAACAAGAAGAAGAAGAAAATAGTTTATTTGAATTATTTAAAAAAATAATTAAAGACATAAACAATATATTTTCAGAAAATCGAAATATATATAACGAATTAATAAAAGCAATTCAAGATGATACCAAAGAAGAAAAAATTCTAAGAATTGAAAATGAATACATAAATGAAAAAAATTCAAGAGATAATCGTTATAATGAAATACTTAAATATAAAAATAAATATAGAGACACATTGAAAAAAATAGAAGACTATAATTTAAAAGATTATAATAAAATGATTAAAGAATTAATCAAAGAAGAAAGGATTCTAATAAAAGAAAATAAAAAATATTTCAATGATGAAAAAGTTCATTCTTCTATATTATATAAAATTAAATCAACTTCCAAACAAAATATAATTATAAAATATAAAGATGAAATAATATATCAATCCGATAAAACAGAAGATACATTTTATTTGAATGAAAACAAAATTGAAACTGAATTGTTTGATTCAAACAACAACAAAATAGATTTTATAAAAAATAATACTCATAGTTTTAATCAGATTAATGAAACATTCGTTGAAGGGGAATTAGAAAAAATTCAAAAAGAAATAAAAGCAATTGAAAAAAAGAAAGAGAAAGATATAGAAGTATCTTTATTGATTAATAATAATAATAAAAAATCAGATATAATTGAAACTAATAATATTGAAAAAAATGAAAAAGTAATGCAATTTAAAGAATTTATGAATTGTTTTGAAAAAGATTTAGATAAATCAATAAATTTACTTAATAAAGGAAGCAATGATTTGGAAAAAATTAAACATATTATAAAAGATTTAATGAAACAAGATAAAATTTTTGAAAAGATTAATTTTGATTCTCCTAAATTTGAAGATGGAAGACATAAAGCAGAAAAAACTTATAAATTTTCTGAAAATTTTCAAGATTTCAAAAACCATTTAAGAAAGAAATTTAGTGAATTGTTCGAATTTTATGAAAGTTGTGAATCAAAGAAAAAGAGTTTAAAAAATAGTAAGAAAGCAATAGATAAATCTTTTTCTATTTATAAATTTGAGAAAAACAGACCATCATTAATAAATTTAAAAATAGATAAAACAAATATTAAATATAATATTAATACTCCTTTTGTTTCACTTTCAAATTCTCAAACATTACAATTTGGATGTAATCAATATATTTTAGATATTGGTCCTATAATAACTTCTTTTTATTCAGGAAGTAAATTTACTTATAAAATAATTTCACTAATTGATAAACCTTTATATGCAAATTTAATTTTTAATAAAGAAAATTTAGACCAAATATCAATGAATTTAACATCATGTTTTTCAATTAAACAAAAAACTCTTCCTGAAGAATTTCTTCAAATATATTTTACCATTCCTCAATCTTCAGAAAAAATAATACAAACATTAAAAGGACATTTGGAATTAAGTGTAGAAGATTTGAATATCAAACCAATTTTAGTTGAATTTAAATTTAATATAATATTAATTCCTTTTGAAATTTATTTCAAAAGTTATAATTCTAGTATGTTTTGGGAAGAAAATAAACTTGTATTGAAAAAAAAGTTATTTAATGAAAAAGAAGAATTAAAATTTGAGTTTACTATTAAAAATTCTGAAAATGAAGACTCTGAATTTTTTCACTCTTTCGAACAAAATTATTCTTTAAAGAGTTTAGATGATAACCAGGTAACAGGAATTCCAGAAATCAAAAAAAATAAAAATAAGTATTATATAAAAAATTCCTTCAATGAGGAATAAAGAATTTTATTTACATGGAATATTCAATTTATATTTCACAGAAAAAATATCTATTCCTTTAGAATTAAGAGGACTAATGAATAAAAAAGAAGAAATTAATTATTTTTATTATGATTTAGTAAAAGGAATAATTCTTGAGAATGAGGCTAAGCTCTATATATACCAATGTCAAATAGATAAAGGAAAAGATGAATTAGAATTTGAAATGCATTTTAGATTTGTATTAGAAAAAGAAGAATATAAAATAAAAATTTTGTTTGATAAATCAATCAATAGTTATTATATAAAAGGAAATAATAATGAATATACGTCTTCTAATCCAAAAGAAGAAATGAAAGTTATAGGAAGTTTTAATTTAGATCTTAAAGTAAAAATTACAAAATCTAATTTTAAAGATTTTAATGATTCATTTATAATGTATGTTGGTGATAAAAAGAAAGAAATGAAAATATCTATTGAAAAAGAGAAAAAAGAAGAAAAGTTTGAGAAATTTAAAAAATTTCCTTATAAAACATTGATAAATGATGTCCCTACTCTAATTACAGATAATGAAAAAAAAAAAATGGATAAAAAAAAAAAAAAATATATGTTATAATCCTTATTCAGTTGAATATTATTTAAATGATTATAAGGATATTATATATAATTTGGGTAGTAAACCTTCTATGAAATATTTTAAAGAAATTATCAATGGATTTACATTAGTTTTAGTATTGAAAGAAGAAAATTTTTGGATTCCTAATACATATAATGATTTTGGAGTAATTGACTCAAAAATCATTAAAATATTACCTTTAAAAAAAGAAAACATTGAAACAGCAAAATCAAATATAATGAAATTATTTAATAATATTTTGCTCAAATATTGTTCAATAAACAACATTTTTTTTCAAACGAACTATACTTATGAATATATCATAGAAATTAATGAAAATCAAGATAATTATCAAGAATTCCATAAATTCATAGGTTGGTTAGTGTCAAAGAAAGTTAAAAATTATAAAAAAATTGAGATTTTAACTGAAGTATTCCTAAAGATGGAAGATTCTCAATCAAAATATTATATAATCTTTGAACCAATGTTAAAAGACTTAAGTAATTTAGATAATGATGATAGTGAAGATTATATAGATTACCTTAATTTAGATGATAATATATCATTCAATGTTATTAGAAAAAAAAAAATTGATTTTTCCCCTATTGTTTATCATAATATTTTATTTAACTTCAGAGAGATATTAATTGAAAGATATAATTTATTAGAGAATTATGGATTTAATATTTCCAGTTGTTTAAGAGAAAATAATAAAATTAAATTAATGAACAATATTCCTCTTTTATTTCCACCATTTAATGAAAAAGAATTTATAAACAAGATAAAAGAAAAATATAATATCGGTGAAATAGGAATAAAAGAAAAATTTTCAGAAATTTGGAAGTTTAGTGAAATACAATCTAATCCTATTCCTATAATTAAAAAGATCGAAGAAAAATCCCATATTTCTTCAGAAAAAGCAGAATCAAAAAAAATTCAAAATTTAAAACTAATTCAAATAAAGGAATTATCTGATGCAATTTCATTAAATAGAATTATATCTGTTTTAAGTAATGGTTATTTAGTTTCAAAAAGCTTTGAATTTTATATTGAAAATGATAAAAGCAAAATAAGTCAAATTTTTAATTATTTATATGAAATATATAATAAAACAAAAAATGCAACTAATTCAATTTTATCAAAAGAAATAAAAATATTTTCAAATAGGTTTGAAGAATTATGTCAATCATTAATAGATTCTGGGGTGGACTTAAAAAAATTTAAAGAATTAAACTTTTCATGTAAGGAAAAAGAAATTCCAGAAAATGTTGAAAAGCCTAAACCAAAAATTATTCAATTTCACAAAGAAATTGATTGGAAAGGAAAACAATTAAAAAAGTCTGAAAATGATAATAGTTTTAAACTAAAGGAAATTGAAATGGAAAAAAGTGAATCACAAAATGCAATGAATAATCAAATTCAATTGAAAAAGAATGAACAAAATAATTCAAAAGAACAAATAGAATTCGAACAACCAAAAGGAATAGGAATAGAAACAATTTTGTTAATGAATAATGATTCAGATGATGATGAAGAAAATCAGGATAGAGCTTATGTTAAAATAACAGATAATATTGTTGAATTTAAAGGAGAGGAGATAAATAAAATTATACATATTGATGAAAAAATAACTAAAAATATAGTAAAAAGAATGCTTAGTAAAGAAATTGATTCAAATCTTAATTTACCAAAAAATTTTCCTGAAATTTGTAAGGATAGAGATAATATATTTAAAAAATCAATAAATAGAAATAAAGGTGAAGATTTAATTAATGAACCTTTATATGTTTTATTTAATGATTATTCAGAAAATTTATTTATTAAATTATATCAACAATGTTCAGATTTTGTTAAAAAAGATGTTTGTTCTGTAATAGCTGTTGATTTATGTAGAACAATTAATAACAAATTTAAATTATTTCATACAATTATTGCAACTGCAATGGCTAATTGTTTTAATAGTATTGATATTCCATATTCAATTGTAGTATTTTGTGATTATGAAGTTCAATTTATTATAAAAGATTTTGATGAACCACATCAAGAAAATATCAGTCAATTAATTTTTGATGCGATCACAGTTCCTCGAACATTAACAAGAATTGCTGATGCTTGTTATTTTATTAATCAAAAGGTTAATTGCAATCAAAAATTAAATAAAAAAGTTTTTATTATTTCTAATAGATTAGATACTAAACTTAAAATTGGAGAAAAATGGACTCCAATATTTAATAATAAAAATGAAACATTTTGTTTCTTTTTTATAAAATCTGAAGAGCTTTCTGAGACAGATTTGAATAACATAGAAAATATATGGAATGATTTTCAAGAAAAAACAAAAATTAAAATTGCAAAAATTCATCAAGAAGATATTTTAGAAGGTAAACATTCAATAATATTACCTTTTAAAGAAACAATGAATACTACAATCTCAATTAATAATGAAATTCTTAAAAAAAAAAATATTCAACAACCTGATTTTAAGGAAGTTGTTGAATTTGACAAAAATGATTATATTAAAATGTTAGATTCTATTAATCGCTTAAAAAAAAAAATAAAATTACTGATTTTTTTATTCAAAATGAAATACATATTAAATCACAAGGGAAATATCAATCTGAAGAATTAATTATCAAAAATCCTTTTTTAACTCTTAAAAGTGAATGTAAAAATGAAGATTATAATTTTGAAAGAAATGTACAAGACACAAAAGAAAAATTAGAAAAACTTTTCAGTGATATAATATGTTCAGAAATGAAAAAAGAATATTTAGATTTTGTATTTCCTCAGAATAAACCTTCAATGTATTCACCTTCATCAAAAGGTACAAGATTATATTTAATGGGATTAATTAATTTTTGTATTACTCATGGTCAAGATAATAAAATATGGTTAGAAAAAAATAAAGGTCTTAAAAGAGATTACCGAGTTTCAGTTATTATAGATTCAAGTATTTCTTGTTTTAATGAACAAATGAGACCTCATTCAATTATTACTGTTTTAGCAGTTCTTAGAATGTTATCTTTAGTTGAAATTCCATATTTTGATTTAATTATTGCAACTGATTCAAAACCAATAGTTCTTTCTTGTGGAAATGATACAACTAATTGTTTAAATTTTAAATCCAAATTATGGAATATAGTTTTGGAACAATTAACACATAATCAAGTAGAATGTAATTTATTTGATTCTCTTCAATTAGTATATAAGCTTAAATCATTGAATTATGTAAAAAAATATTATGCTTTTGTTCTTACAGATGGGTTATTTGAACAAGAAGAAAAAAGAATTCTTCAAGATTATATATCATTTTGTGAAGAATCTTGTTTACAAATATTTGGTATTGGTTTAGGTTATTATCCAAATGGAATTAGAAAAATTTTTAGTAAATGTATTTGGAGTATGAATCCATTTATGATATTAAAAGCAATGACAGTGTTCTTTGGAAGTAATGAAAAACCTTTAGATTTAATTTCTCAAGACATAATATTTAGTAAAAATTTTGGAGAATTAAAAAACAAATTCACAATTATTATAAATAAAATTTCTTCTTATTGAGTATATAAGGAATTATATGGATTTTTAGATAATTTACCTCTAAAAATTGAATCTTTGGAAGAAATAGCAAATAGAGATTTAGCAGATGGATTTGGAGAATTAAATCCTAGTATTTCAGAAGATAATACCATGTGTAAAAAAGGAGAATTTAAAGGTTTCAAAATATTAATTGGAATTTTTTGGAGTTTTATTTTATCTGAAAAAGAATCAAAATGGGTTGATAAGAATTATTTATTGGAAAGATATGTTAAAGAAAAAGAATGTTTAAAAGAAGTGTTGGAATATTATTCAATTGAAATTATAATCAAAGAAGATTATAAAGAATGTATTGAAGAATTACAAACAGGAAATTATTATGCACATTGGGTTATATGTGGAGATGGCCAAAAAATGTTACCAAATGGAGGAAATCCATATTTAATTAGACAATATATAGATGCACTAAAGATTTATTGGATAAATGGAGGTTCAATAATATTTTGGAATGATAATGAACCATTTACATATGAATGTAATTTATTTTTAGAAAATGTTGAATTTCCAAGGAGAAACCAGGAAAACTCAAGTAAGATTTGGAGGAAATCATGAAGGAAAAAGAGTAATGAAACCAGGAGACATCTCAAAAAAATTTGAAGGAGAAAGTAAATTTGGAACATTTAATAAAAAAAAAAATGCTCTGATGGAAAATATGAAATGTTTTCTTTAGCACATAATTTAGTTAAAATAGCAGAAGGAACTACTGTTTCATATGTTATAGATCCTGAGAAATATAAACCTTTTAATATTTTTGGATATGATCATCAAGGAGGAATAAATATATTATTTTATACTCCTCCTCTAAAATATAATCATGGTTATTTAGTTATTGATGGTGGATTTACAAAATTATTTAATGAACTTGATAGTGAAGGGACAAAAAGATATATTTTAAATATTGCATCTTTTACTAAACAATTTACAAAAAGACTTGGTGAAATTGGAGAAAACTGGAAGACAAATTTTAAAATACCTCCATTTTCCTTTAAAATAGATGAAACTGTTAAATGGGATAAATGTAATACAAGAATAACAAATGAATTTGATATAATTTATCTTTTAGATGCAACTGGTTCAATGGGAAATTATTTATCAGCAGCAAGAGATAAATGTATTAATATATCAAACCAACTTAAAGCAGAATTACCTAAATTTGATTTTAATTTCGGAGCAGTATTTTATAGAGATCCAGTAGATTGCCCTAATGAAAAAAATAAAGTTTATCCTTTAACAAATGATGTAAATATATTAAAGAGTCAAATTGCATCAGAAAGTGCAGATGGAGGTGGGGATGAGCCAGAAGATTGGGTAGGAGCATATGATCAAGCTTTAAATAATATTGCATGGAGAAATGGAACAAGGTTAATTATTCATATTGCAGATTCACCAGCTCATGGAAGTGAGTGGTGTGCTGAAAATAATCATAATGAAGAAAATCCCAAACTTTATCCAATCATTCAAGAATGTGTCGAAAAAAATATAAAAATTATAGGCTTCCAAATTGGGGAATATCCTTATTATTCTTTCTCTAAATTTGAAAAAGAATATAAATTGAGAGGTGGTTTATTCTATAAAATCAATTTTTTCAAAAATTCACTCAACTCAAGTGAAATTTCTATACTTTTCAAAGATATAGTTATTAAATCTGTACATGCAGCAGCACCAAAAGAATAATAAACTTTTTCTTTAAACTTATTATTATACTGTGAATATATTATTTCTAATTAATTAATTTATTAATGAAAAATTAAGACAAATAAATTATTTGATAAAATATAAATAAAAATTTCAAATAAATATCTTATTTTGAATCAATTGATAAAATTTGACTTTGTTTGTAATAAGTTTTTATGAGTATAAAAATTTATTTGATAATATATATTTTTAATATTCTTATTACATAAAATTTATTCTTATAATTTTATATTTTGAATGTATATCTTTGCAATATAAATATATAACTTTAAGAGATATTCTTGAAATAATTTCTTTAATTTTTAATCTCAATATCCCATTGATTTTGCATTTATTCATTCTTCTTTTTCAATAATTTAATTCTTGCTTTTATAGAATTTTTAATGAATAGATTTTTTTCTTATATATGAAAGAACTGAAAATATGATAAATAATAAAATTATTAAGAAATAATTATAATATTTATATAGTTTCTCTTTCAGTAAATGGTTCTTTTACATATATTCTTTTTTCAAGTATTATAAAAATTTATTATAAAAAAAAGATATTTAAATATTTAAAGAGAGAAGAAAATTACTTTTTTAATCTTAGTATGATTTAAAATTCTAGAAATAGAAGAAGTGCTTTTCTATTAGGAAGATAAATAAGGAAATAATATAAATGTGGAGAATTTAAATTTTAAGTTGTATTTTTTGATTATTTTTTCCATCACAAAATTATGTTTTTCAGTCAATTCATTTATTATTTCTTAAAAAATGATTGATAAAAAAATATTTATTTCTAAAATATTGAAATTAATCAATTGAAAAAAAAAACAGAAAAAAAACTTGAAAAAAAATTGAAATGATTTATGTGAAAAAATTATCTAAAAATCCATATAATTCCTTATATATTCAATAAGAAGAAATTTTATTTATAATAATTGTGAATTTGTTTTTTAATTCTCCAAAATTTTTACTAAATATTATGTCTTGAGAAATTGAATCTAAAGGTTTTT